>CABFOW010004283.1:45204-58889 GCA_902141385.1 Timema californicum
ATATATATATTAAAGTAACGTTACTTTTGCTGATTGATAAATTTAATATAATATAATTTAATAGACTTTTATATTTTTCCAAATCTTTTGCTAGAATTGATTGTTTTCATAACAATGTATTGTTTCAAGTACTATACGACTAATTGTTAACAAGTAGGGCTCTTGTTTACGTCTCTTTGTTTTATCGACATCTAATAGTCCTGCGGAAGCTTGACTTAAAATCTATAAGCCAAAATCACGTGTTATTTTAAATATCTGAGTTATATTAACATTTAATTTTACCTTTTTATGTCTGCGTTCACAGAAGTATATCAGACACACTTTGTAACAATTTAGAGTTTCCCATTAGGCTCCTGTTTTTGTCATCCCATAAATACCTGGTTCGATATATAACGATTAATAATGTGTTCAATATTCAACAATATGGGTTGTTCTGTCTCTTTAAGACTGACCCAGTTGACTGTAGGATATGTTACACGTTTAGTAACATTCGCCTAAACTTACTGCTCAAACAATAAACCAGTTATTATTTAATTGATTTCCAACATACCTCCGTTTGATCTTTGAGGCCATGCAAATTATTGTTATTGTTGTTACCGTTGAATAAACCATTTATATTGGTATTTAAATCTTTACAATGTTTTTCCTTCTAGTATGTTTCTAATGTTTCTCCCCCCCCCTACCACTTTTTTGTCTATCCATGGTCGTAGATACGAGTTAAGAGAGTGGGAGGTTACATTTTATTTATATTTTATTTTCTAGTAAGATTAATGTTTATTTTAAATCCATATTATCACATAAATAGGTATCTAAGTACAGTACCACATAGAAAAATTTAAAATAAAAATTGGGTTCGTTGGCCACATGGTCTAAGGCATCACTCTTGCAATATACCAGACTTCCGGTGAAGGGGAGATCAAAGTTTGATCCCAGTCGTGTACACAAAGGTTTATATTCATAAATGGTTTTCCACTCTACTTTCACGCAAATGTACCTACTTTTCTTCTAAATTCAACCTTCCTAGCATATTAGAGTAATTATTAAATAGGTTCATTATCCGAAATGGAAGCAGGATGTGGCGATAAAACTTTTAAATGGTAGCAACTTATTAAATAAACCGTTTAACAAAATGAGTAATTTGTTTGTATATATTGTTGGCTCAGTTTTTTGAAATAATATCGCCCTGTTTGGCCCATATTTGACACCGCTGACTATATGAGCGAGGTCATGTCCCTACAAGTGCAGACATTCAGTTGGATGGTTTTATGTATTTAATTTTATTTTAATCAGCAGATAATAAGGATGATTGTTTTACTGTGAGTAACATTTAGCCCTTTTTATGTCTCTATGAATAATTGAAAATAGTAGTTTTGTCTGGATGATTCTTATATCCCTTGGCTGAATAGTGAAATGAACATTAGTATCAAAAAGAAATAAGTTCTTTAAAATACTAATACAGATATGATTTTATTAACTTTTAAACGTAATATTCTTCAGAGGAGAATAAAGCCTTTCATTTCCACGAGTACAAAGAACATTTGTTCTTTAATAGAGCTGTGGTGAGATACATAATTAGAAGTCCTATTAGCGTTTCACTAACACATGTTTGCCCGCAAGAAAATTAAAAAAATACTACGCTGACCTTTTACTTTCTTGCGACTCCTTGAAGACAGAAAGTATTGTGATTGTCAAAAAAATCTGAACTGATAAAAAAATTAATATCAACGTCTCATGACTCATAAACCCGAAAAAGTGTTTTCTTACAACGCTATTTATCTGTCTGTCTGTTTGCCGGTTAATGGGACTAGAGCCAAAACTATTCTACCTATCAGGCTAAAACTTGGTAGGCCTATATATGGTTGTCATAAGGTTCACCTAGAGGGATTTTTGGAAATAGTTATCCAAAACTAAAATTAACTATAAAAATTAATTAGAGTCGAAATCGATTTTACAAAAATTGGCTCAAACTACTGTATTTTTGGTTAAAATTAGTATCTAGACATTGTTTAACATTAAAAATAAAATTATGCACCTTATTTTCCCATGAAAATAACTTTTAGGATATTATACATAAGGGGAAATTTTTAATTTTAGTCATATTTTTACAACTTCTCTTAAAACTAACAACTTTTAGCTGAAAGAATATTTTATAAAACCAACACTATCGGAGTTATGGGCAAATATATTCTTTTAAATACAGATTTGGTAAATGAGGAGCGGAAAATACACAAGACTAATAATTTGCATTTCTGTAACTTTGTGTACTATCACAGGTGCCTGTGCTATTTTTTGCGATTATGTTTCCATAACAGTGAATATTATTTCGTTTCATATATCTTACGAGTTAAAAGTATACTTTAGATAAAGTATTGATAAAGTTTGTGAGGTGCAACGTAACATTTATTTATTTTCATTTTCTTTGTACTGAAGCAATAAAAACGTGGCAGTTTCTCATTTATAATTGCAATTAATTGATTATCTTTATTAATGTTTGTTTTATTTGGCTTCACTTTCTTACCCATTTTCCGGACAATCCATATTTTTGCATTAATAGAGTATTTGTGAGGAATTGAAAGTAAATTTACCCATATCTTCGTGGAGAGAGAGAGAGAGAGAGAGAAGTATAAAAATTAAGAAGAAACACTATAAATCCACTCGCATGGAGCTTGAACCCAAACCAACCATCTAGCCCTTACGAGCTTTACATTAGGTCCATAGACTCGTCGATGCGAGGGTAGAAGAACCGTTAGTTAATTAGTAATTAATTTAAAATAGGGGAATCTGTATAGTTTAGAATTATTTGATATCACATGATGATATATTCTCACATGATATTTGGTAGCAAATATTTGCTCTATTCATATCAAACTAAAAATGTTTTAGCTAGCATTTTAGTCTTACAAAAGTATAGATAATATTTAACACCACCATCCAAATTCATTTGAACATCCATAACAACGTGATATATTAATATTTATTCTTAGAGATTGATGAAAATATAAGTTGGTACCGGCTGTGTTTGAAACCCATTTATAAATATGCCAAAGTTATTGGGTTTTACTCTTCCCTTGCATATTTTGATGATTTCTCTTTACCTTAACATGTTGGATTTTCACAATACATTGAAACATAATATTTGGTACGAATGACGACAGAAAACAATGTATGCATTTAAACATGTACGGTAAAATAAGACCACGATATGGGAATCAAATCCGGTACTTTTAACTTAGCACCCGAATGCTCTACCACTGACCTATCCGTAAGAGCTATACAAATTGGATTTAAAAAATCTTTCCAGATAAAGTATTAGGGCCATATTAAACTATTACTAATGCTGAATTTATTTCCCTTAGCATTCGTTTATTTATATAAAAAAAAAGTAGATATAGTATAATTTTAGTAAAGAGAAATCTTTATCAACTACAAATACATTTTTATGTTAAACAATGATGGAATTAATTTACTATATTATTTCTATTGTTTAGCTATTAATAATACCAATCAAAAGAGACATTTGGCGTTCCCATAAATTGACGTATGAATACGTAAGAGTATATTGTTAAACTTGTATAGCTGTTCCAATGAAAATTGGACTAGATATCATGTAGATAAAAATGGGTATTCTATAACGTGTGGAAAATATATTTAATAATTCCATCAATTTTGAAAGACGCAAAAAGAAATAAACTGCCTCCGTGTGTAATGAATTGCATCAATAAAACTTGGTTGAATGGAGGTGTAAATTTATAAAAAAAAAGTAATCATACATCGAGTAGATTATAAGTGTTTCGATTGATGTTTATATTAATAAAGCTTGGTGATCGACATTTCATTGTTTCTATTACTTTCCATTGATCGGGAATAGCTCGATTCAAAATGAACATGATTACAAAATGTACTCTCGCACCATTACAGTTTAAAACCACATTTCTTAGTGTAAGAATAAATAACAGTAGCTATAGAAACTTACATATAAGTTTTAGTGGATAGTAAGGTGACAGTATTATAAATTCATATGGTTACATAATACTTATAAAAAGGTTTAATTTGAGGTTTAGTCAAATTATGGAGCACACAAACCTTTCTGACAGCTTTAAGTAATTTTAATATAGTAATATATAATAAAGTCAAATGGTTTGTAGCCATAAATTTTGATAAATTTAGTCTATATATATATAGAGAGAGAGAGAGAGAGAGAGAATAAAAATAATACAGTAAATATTTTCAATATTGACCATGAAAACATGTTTGTAATTTCTAAAGGGCTGCCAGGTCTCCACCGTGGTTTGGATTCCACGTTAAACTGTAGGTCCTTAACTTCATCTCACAATCACCCTACCATTGCACATTAGCGTAAGTGCGTATAACCTGAACTGGTAGTAAGATAATAATAATAATAATAATAATAATAATAATAATAATAATAATAATAATCTAAAGGGCTGTTTCTACTAAAATTCTATTGTAGTGATACAACATTTCCAATGTTGACGCCGTGACGTACATCAGATACTATATGTCGTATATAGCTGTATTACGGGTAACATCTACATGCCTACTAGGGGTCCTCCATAAACCATGTAATACTTTTTCTAATCATTTTTGCCCCAGCCTTTCTCCCCATGTAGACATTATAGCACTCCCATGTAACACCATGTAGACATTAGGGATCCCCCATGTAACACCATGCAGACATTATAGCACTCCCATGTAACACCATGTAGACATTAGAGATCCCCCATGTAACACCATGAAGACATTATAGCACTCCCATGTAACACCATGTAGACATTAGAGATTCCCCATGTAACACCATGCACACATTATAGCACTCCCATGTAACACCATGCTGACATTATAGCACTCCCATGTAACAACATGAAGACATTAAAGCTTCCCCCATGTAACACCATGCAGACATTAGAGCTCCTCCCATGTAACACCATGCAGACATTAGAGATCCCCAATGTAACACCATACAGACATTATAGCACTCCCATGTAACACCATGTAGACATTAGAGCTCCCCCATGTAACACCATGTAGACATTAGAGCTCCCCCATGTAACACCATGTAGACATTAGAGCTCCCCCATGTAACACCATGTAGACATTAGAGCTCCCCCATGTAACACCATGTAGACATTAGAGCTCCCCCATGTAACACCATGTAGACATTAGAGCTCCCCCATGTAACACCATGTAGACATTAGAGCTCCCCCATGTAACACCATGTAGACATTAGAGCTCCCCCATGTAACACCATGTAGACATTAGAGCTCCCCCATGTAACACCATGTAGACATTAGAGCTCCCCCATGTAACACCATGTAGACATTAGAGCTCCCCCATGTAACACCATGTAGACATTAGAGCTCCCCCATGTAACACCATGTAGACATTAGAGCTCCCCCATGTAACACCATGTAGACATTAGAGCTCCCCCATGTAACACCATGTAGACATTAGAGCTCCCCCATGTAACACCATGTAGACATTAGAGCTCCCCCATGTAACACCATGTAGACATTAGAGCTCCCCCATGTAACACCATGTAGACATTAGAGCTCCCCCATGTAACACCATGTAGACATTAGAGCTCCCCCATGTAACACCATGTAGACATTAGAGCTCCCCCATGTAACACCATGTAGACATTAGAGCTCCCCCATGTAACACCATGTAGACATTAGAGCTCCCCCATGTAACACCATGTAGACATTAGAGCTCCCCCATGTAACACCATGTAGACATTAGAGCTCCCCCATGTAACACCATGTAGACATTAGAGCTCCCCCATGTAACACCATGTAGACATTAGAGCTCCCCCATGTAACACCATGTAGACATTAGAGCTCCCCCATGTAACACCATGTAGACATTAGAGCTCCCCCATGTAACACCATGTAGACATTAGAGCTCCCCCATGTAACACCATGTAGACATTAGAGCTCCCCCATGTAACACCATGTAGACATTAGAGCTCCCCCATGTAACACCATGTAGACATTAGAGCTCCCCCATGTAACACCATGTAGACATTAGAGCTCCCCCATGTAACACCATGTAGACATTAGAGCTCCCCCATGTAACACCATGTAGACATTAGAGCTCCCCCATGTAACACCATGTAGACATTAGATATCCCCCATGTACCACCATGCAGACATTATAGCACTCCCATGTAACACCATGTAGACATTAGAGATCCCCATGTAACACCATGTAGACATTAGAGCTCTCCATGTAACACCATGCAGACATTATAGCGCTCCCATGTAACACCATGTAGACATTAGAGATCCCCATGTAACACCATGTAGACATTAGAGATTCCCCATGTAACACCATGCAGACATTAGAGATCCCCCATGTTACACCATGCAGACATTAGAACTCCCCCCATGTAACACCATGTAGAAAGAGCTCCCCATGTCACACCATGCAGACATTAGAGCTCACCATGTAACACCATGCAGACATTAGAGATCCCCATGTAACACCATGCAGACATTAGAGATCCCTCATGTAACACCATGCAGACATTAGAGCTCCCCCCATGTAACACCATGTAGACAGTAGAGCTCCCCATGTAACATAATGTAGACATTAGAGATCCCCCATGTAACACCATGTAGACATTAGATATCCCCCATGTAACACCATGCAGTCATTATAGCACTCCCATGTAACACCATATAGACAGTAGAGCTCTCCCATGTAACACCATGCAGACATTATAGCACTCCCATGTAACACCATGCAAACATTAGAGATCCCCATGTATCACCATGCAGACATTAGAGCTCCCCCCATGTAACACCATGTAGACAGTAGATCTCCACATGTAACACAATGTAGACATTAGAGATCCCCATGTAACACCATGCAGACATTATAGCACTCCCATGTAAAACCATGCAGACATTATAGCACTCCCATGTAACACCATCTAGACATTAGAGATCCCCATGTAACACCATGTAGACATTAGAGCTCCCCATAGTAACACCATGTAGACATTAGAGATCCCCATGTAACACCATGTAGACATTAGAGCTCCTCATGTAACACGATGCAGACATTATAGATCCCCCATGTAACACCATGCAGACATTAGAGATCCCCATGTAACACCATGCAGACATTATAGCGCTCCCATGTAACACCATGTAGACATTAGAGATCTCCATGTCACACCATGCAGACATTAGAGCTCCCCATGTAACACCATGTAGACATTAGAGATCCCCCATGTAACACCATGCAGACATTAGAGATCCCCCATGTAAGACCATGCAGACATTAGAGCTCCCCCCATGTAACACCATGTAGACAGTAGAGCTCCCCATGTAACACCATGCAGACATTAGAGCTCCCCATCTAACACCATGCAGACATTAGAGATCCCCCATGTAACACCATGCAGACTTTAGAGCTCCCCCCATGTAACACAATGTAGACAGTAGAGCTCCCCATGTAACACAATGTAGACATTAGAGATCCCCCATGTAACACCATGCAGACATCAGAGCTCCTCCTATGTAACACAATGTAGACATTAGAGCTCCCCCCATGTAACACCATGTAGACAGTAGAGCTCCCCATGTAACACAATGTAGACATTAGAGCTCCTCCCATGTAACACCATGCAGACATTAGAGCTCCTCCCATGTAACACCATGAAGACATTAAAGCTTCCCCC
Source organism: Timema californicum (assembly GCA_902141385.1). Classification (NCBI taxonomy): domain Eukaryota; kingdom Metazoa; phylum Arthropoda; class Insecta; order Phasmatodea; family Timematidae; genus Timema; species Timema californicum. Next base: position 52,913 of record CABFOW010004283.1, read on the forward strand.
ATGTAACACCATGCAAACATTAGAGCTCCTCCCATGTAACACCATGCAAACATTAGAGCACCTCCTACACCCAACAACTTTAAATGGATTATAAATAACAGGTGAGTTATTGGTCGTAATGATTATGCCTCACTATCTTGAATAGTTTTCGTTCATGCATCAGCGGTCACATGGTCCAAGGCGCAACTTCCTGTTACACCTGATTGTCACTGACGGGAACGTAAGGGTTTGAATCCCTGTCGAATGTATTGAAGTTTTTATTTTTACCTGAATATATTTTAACTTTTATTCCACGCAAATGAGTATGCATCATTCCTCAGCACTACCCACTTAGTATAAGTATACGTGTGTCTTGGATCAATAGTGGGACATTACGCATAGAACGAAGAGAAGTTTCCATGGTTGGACATAAAATGTAAAAATTCACAAAGAAATTATCGAGCCAAGTTCAGGGTTTATGATAAATGATCAAAACTACTTTTATTAAATTTTCAAGCGAGGTTCGTAGATTTTTACCAATGCGAGCAATTCTTGACGGGAATGTACTAGTAAATTGTTCCCTGCCCCTTACCAATAGTTTTATGACCCACACACACAATAATATATTATTATATTGGCTTTAATATCCTCTCTGATCCCCAACAAACTAGACAAGGAGAGTCTGACGTGTTTTCCTGCTTGACCACAGGTACATATAAAAGCTAATAAAGTGTTCATAATGTCTTATCCCCCCACCGGATGACCTATCACAAGCCTGTGTGTTCTGGCAAACAGTTTGTATGATGGTGATGTGATTACTACCCACTCTCTCCGGGGACAAGATAATCTCTATTCTCCCACCGAGCTACAACAACTTGACGCGGGAAGTGTTCTGAGCCCCTCTTCCCCCTCTGGAGTCTACTCCAGTAGACAATCCTCTTACGAACATGTGTGGGAATAGGGAACTCAGTTTAGTGTTTTGTTTTCTCTTTCTTCCCTTGTTTGGTTTCCAGCTCCCGTTGAAAGTGAGAACACTCTTCGTGCGTGTGGAGTAGTCTCGAACTGTGTTCCAAGGAGCTTGTGTTAGGAGGTCAGGCCTTGACTGGTTATAACAGAGACCTCTACACTCTAGACCAGGGGTCAGCAATCTTTTTTTTTTGGGCCAGTGATCTACTTACAAACATATCAAAGGTACCGCGACCGTACGTCGTTTCTCCAATCATATTCTGCTTCTTTATGTTCTGTAGCCTACTTCTTAGATTTACTCTTTTAATTCAATTTTTCTCAAATACTTATTTTTCCACCTTTCTAGAAAATAAAATAAATTATATATATATATACCCTATTAAATAAAATAACATTAGTGACTATGACCGATCAAAGTTAAAACATTATTTGAAATAACTTTATATAGGGTGACCTGGCGGTCTAGGGGTAAGGTGTCAGACTTTTGTGCTGGCGGCCGGGGTTCAATCCTTGGTCCCGGCACAGATTTAACTGATTACCAAACCCCTCCTTCACCTCTGACAAGATGTGTATTAATCACAGCTTGTGAGTGTGGGGAATGCCAGGCCTCCACCGTGGTTTGGATTCCACGTTAAACTGTAGGTCCTCCATTTAATCTCACAATCACCCTACCATTACACATTAGCTTAAGTGCGTATAACCCGAACTGGTAATAAGACGCGGTGGTAATAATAATAATAAACTTTATATATTTGCGAGTTTATAAGACTAAAATATAGATTTTAATGATGGTGTAGTTTTGTTACGTGGTTAACGGAAAATTTCAAGGAGATCAATCGGTTTCAAAATCCTGCATTGGGTTGGCTATCCCTAAGGGACCATTTGTTTTCATTTTTTTAATAGTCCCAGAAATAAGAATTATGTCCTGAACTGAACTTTTTTTCCAATTTGTTAAATTAATTAATACAATTTGAAATGTATGGACAGTAAATAAAAATGATGTAATCAATTAATTTCCTATAAGGCTCCAATATAAAATATATTTACACTGCACATGGTCGAAGCCATTGAAAAGTATCTCTCGCTCAATCTGTCTTGTTTTATTACCTTTTGGCTCTAACTGTATGTAGTTTAGTTAATTACAGCTATATTTTCATAAGAATAACCTCACCTGACATCTAGAAATATTACTAGATGTATTTTAATATATCCATACGTGAAACCATGGGATCTTCAGCAGTCAATTTTTATATGTACGATCAATACCTATAAAATAACAATAATAATATAGAAAAGTTGACCGTAGCCAAATATGTATTTTATAAAATACCCTTCTTATGAAAACTAGACTGTACTTTCATGGAACATCATACCTATCATTTTTGTTTATATATACCTACACACATATACATACATATACATATCGCCACAGTTCTAAAATATAATTTACTGACCCAATTCAATAACACTTTAAGGTGTTCTTTGTGAGCATTTAGATTAAATCCCCCTGTTCCAACACTTATCAACGATTATAGAAGGAATGGCACCAAAATGTAAAGACAATATGATCACCTAAGATTAAGGTTGGCCGTCTACCGGAGTGCTGAATATAACTATAGACGTCTTCAGATACCGCATTATTTAATAAATGTTTGGTTATCTAGAAATAGAGCCCACACCGAAATGGGGGTTAAATATATCAATATGTCCATGTAGAATTAAAATATATGGCTATATTTGGATATAATCTGCCATTCTCACTAATATGAATCTCAAATCCACATTCTCTATGAATCTGGGATTCGAATCGGAATCTTGTAGAAAATTATGAACATTAGAATAGGTATAAAGAATAAATAAATGCTAGCACCTTCTGTTTAAGTGCCTTCATTATAATATCAATCATTGAAACCAGTCTAATTAGTGATGTTGAGTCCTGGTCCAATAATTACTTTGGAGCTAAGCCACCAATAAGCGGTATCAAAACCGCATTACAAGCACTGACATCCCCACGAGCTTACTGAGCCGGGATTCCCCATGGGTTACTGGCTAGAGGCTGGTAGGTACACATTACACGTACTAGCTTACCCATCATTTTCAGGAACAATAGAAGGTCACAAAGGTATGAGTGCTATTGTTAATGAACGACTAGAACACAAAATAATGTCTGCAATACGAGACTTGGGGGAGCCTGTTCAAAAAACACGTGGTTACGTGGAGTGAAGCATGCGCAATATAATACAATGAGTTGTAGAAATCTAGGCTTCTATAAGATACGTGGTCTTCCAAGTGTGCTTTCTCAAAATGTCCAACGATTCGGATAATCGTGGGTGTCAACATTATCTTACCTTCATGGTTTATGTATTACACGAGCAATTTCTCCATCTAAAGTAAATCATGGCGAATTAATTGCGTGTAATGTGGCCTTTAGCACTTTAAAACAAAATACAGCTAGAATTTTAAGAATTAAAATATATATAAATATGCATAATCTCGATTCCGATATTTGATCTAGTTCTCAAAACTATAAGATCTTCGGATTAGAAGGCTTGAGTTTTAGTGTGTCCAATCCCTACCATAAACCTTTTATTTTAAGGTGGGCTGGAAGGGCATGGGCGAAAAGGCAGGTGGTTTTACAGTTTTTATAGTAAAACCTTCTTTTTTTTCCAAAATAAATGTAATATTGCTCCAATAATAATATAGAGCTTAATTTTCTTCACATTGTGATACCAACAATTGTTGAATATCTGTCATGAGCATAGCGGCATTAAATGATACATTTTTTAAATGAAGAAATAAAGTTATCATTAAATTCCAGGACACCCTTCCATGACAAAGGGGTGGGCACTCTTATAGGACTAGCTGATCCCGGAAACTAGTTTGGGGCACCGTCGCTAGGAGCAGCTTACAATGACGTCACAGAGGAATGCGCATGCGTGGACGTGAAGTCTATAGAAAAGGAAGTGTGAAGTACTATGTAAAATTCGCCACTACTGTTTTGTTAGCAATTTGTCGTGGTTTATTTATAAAATTATTGGTTTAGTTACATTTGATTGAATTTGATATAAGACTTTACTAAATAGCATTCCGCAATATAAAATGCTTTGTGTTCCAAGTGTAACGTCCCGCTTCGAATCTTTTAGTTCGTGGCACTAAAACACGAGCGCTAGCGATGGTGATCTACTTGCCAACAGTAGAGTGGCGTTTCTATACCTATCCCTTTTCCATGCCCTTGAATGATATTCAACCATTGCTGATATCAACATGTGAAGAAAATTAATCTCTATGTTTCTGCTGGATAAATATTTTATTTATTTTGCTATAAAAAGTGCAAAATCGATTATAAGAATCAGAAAAAAGTGAGTTTAGCTAATGTTCAGTGACGTTTCCATAAAATATCTCGATTCTGACTGTTATCAGAGTCACAACAGAAAACGTTAAGACAATTTTTTGTTTTTTGTGCACTGCGTCTTACCACCCGTGCGAGATATCCACATATTTACAATAATTGAGTAAGGATGTGGGAAGAGGTAATAATGATAAATGTTACGGCATTTGCGTGGAGGAACAGTGGTAGATAATTTAGTAAAAACCACTCTCAGTACACCAACAGAGAATTTAGCTCTTCTGACCCCGTCACTGACAGTACAATTCTTTATGAGAGTGACGCCTCAGACCGTTAAATCACCGATGGAAGTTTTTATATACCTGATTGTTGTTAATTGTTTTGAAGCTTCAGAACGACCGGGTGATTATATTACCCCCCAAGTAGGTGGAACCCTTAAAATAAGTCATTAAGAAATTATAAAGGTAGTATTTTGACTACTATAACTAGAAATCTTCCAGGATTTATAAATAACTCATTGCAATAAATAGAATAGAAAAAATAGAATAAATTTTTAAACAAAACTATATTTTAAGGTAGAATATTATAAATATTGCCTTAAATTTGTATTTTTGTAAGCATGAATATTTTCTTTTCCTCTCTATACAATGTTATAAAATATTATAGATATATTTTGAAGATATAAATATTTACACACGCCTAAGCTATTTTCCATTATTATTACATTTGTCATAATGGGAAGTTATTAAATTGATTCCCTGTTTTTTATGGCCGTCACTGTTTTTTTTAGTTTTTTTTTAGTTTTTCAAATGGTTCCCAAAAATAGACGTAAACACTTTCTCTTCTGATGAAAACGTTTGGAATCCTCCCCCCTCCTCGCCTTGTTGCTGCTGACACGGGCTAAACTTTTTTCTTCTCCGCTGCAGCCTTTTCATTGACTCAAAGCGAAGAAGAAGAAAAAAGGAAGTTTTAAGGAACAATTCGGTGCTCAAAGCCCGCACATCTTTAGATAGATGAACAATGACACCTTCTTTATCGCTCTCTATCTCTGTCATTCTCTAAACCTTTTGATAGATTCGTCAATCAGAGCAAACAAGTTTAAATTCAACCAATATCATAAATTGCCGTTAGAAACTCACAAGAAATAATTGAAAATTAACTCGCAAAAAGTAGTATTAAAATAGCACAAATATCTCTATAATACAGTTAAATTTAATATATTTTCTGGCAGCGCTTAAAATAAAATGCCACAGTAAATTGTAAATAATTTCTCATACAATCTATTAGAGTTTAGAACAAATATTTCACAAATCACTATTTGGTAAATCAATCTCAAATTATTGTTTCTTAAAACAAAATTGAACATATATTTTTATTGATCGTGTCAAACACTTCCTCCATTTATTCATTCGAACAAAATCTTTAGAGCCATTTTTGTGAACTTCAAATTTGTTAAAATCTGAATAGTAAATAAATGATTTAATATATGACCATGCAAAATCTAGATAGCAAGTTAGAACGGACCAGAGACAAACACGAGGACTGACATACACGGAGAGTGACAGAGTGAAAGACAGACATTAGGATTTAAGTAGTGCCAGACAGACACGAGGACTGGCAGAGTGACAGACATACACGAGGACTGGCAGAGTGACAGACATACACGAGGACTGGCAGAGTGACAGA
>CABFOW010004284.1:0-26847 GCA_902141385.1 Timema californicum
CGCGGCACTGCACACACGATGGTTCTACATCACCGAAAGTGCTTGCCATTATTACATGTGCAGTACCACGTCCCTGACTCCTATGTAACTTGTACATGCATGGGACGAAAGGGAACGCAAGAAAGAGCCAGTGTAAACATAAGAGTTTAATTTTCTTCACATGGTGACCTTACATTTTTTAAATATCTGTCAAGGGTGTTCTAGACTTTAATGGTAATTTTTTCTCTTCATTTAAAAAGTTTGTTAGATAATCCCACCAGACTCATGAAAGATATTCAGGAACTGTTGATATTAACACGTGAATAAAAGTAAACTCTATGTTTGTACTGGAGCAATATTTTATTTACTTTGGCCAAACAAATGTTTTGCCATAAAAAACCTCAAAACAATGGCCTTTTTTCGCGTCACCTTCCATTTAAACTTAACTTATGTTGCGGTGAAGAGGGTGGATACATAAATAATAACACACATTGTCGGGGAGAGCGGATAGGCTACACCCAGGGGCGGATCCAGATCATTTTCATAGGGGGGGTCAAAATTATAAATAACATACAGTAGCCCCATGGCTTCTTTGGTGCCAACTGACAGCTCACAGCTGACTTCTGAAGTCAACATTTAGGTATATATCTAAATTTTGACTGTCAGAAGTGACAGCTGCTAAACACATGTTTTTGTAGATCATATGGTTTGGCGTACGGATACATAATTTGGTCTGGTAACTTTTCAAAGCCGTCAGAAGTCAGCTGTGAGCTGTCAGTCAGCACCAAAGAAGCCATGGGGCTACTGTAGCTACTTACAATGTTAGATTTCTCTTTAAAGCCATTTAATAGTTTCGCATTCATATTTTATCTTACGTATGTTTTAAACAGTGATCATCCTCTCCAATTTTTTATAGTCAGATAGTTTTTACAAAGTATTTGGATTGTCCCTCCTTCAATAATTAAAAAAAATGTTTCATTCTAGAATTTATGAGTAGTCTTCACCTTGATTTTTTAAAATTAGATTCTTTTATTACCATTTAAAGTGTTCCTCACCTAGACATTTTTGAAATTTGGATGCCCTTTGAAGTTATTTAGAGTGATCCTCGCCTTAATTTTTTACAATAGTTAGATACCTCTAGAAGATAATCTTTGAAGTGGTCTTCCACCGACCAAATTTAAAAAATTGAATTCTGTCTGAAAATTTGGAATTTGGAATTGTCGTTCCCTAGACATTTTTGAAATGTTAATGATCTTGGAAGCTATTTAGATTTTTCCTCCCCCAACTTTTTTTTCCAGTTAGATGCCTCTAGTCTAATAGTTATTTTAAGTGGTTTTCTCCAGCAAATTTTTAACAACAGAATGCATTTAGAAGTCATTTGGAGTTTGATTTAAGACCAACTTTCAGCTTCATATTCGATAATATCAGAATATTTGAAATATATCTTGGGGGTTATTCCAGGGGGGCAGAGTCCCCCACAGTTCTGCCACTCCTGCTGTCCACGCATATTCTATATTCGGTATTCGGTATTCGGTATTCGTAGATGAGCTGCTCTCAGGCGATTATTAGCTTCTTTGATATGTGGTATTCTACCGTCTCTATGATCGTCCCTCACTGTGCACGACAATTATTCTTAAATGAAAAAAAAATATTTTTTTCCACACTTGTGTGAGTCATATCGAACAATGATTAAACGTGGACGAATAATGCACATGTGGACCCAGCTTAAGATGTTCCTGCGCGTAAAAATATTAAGAATTGTATAAAAATGATCTGTGTTGTATTTTTTTTTTTTAATTTGAACTTTAATTTTGTTCTTTGTATTAATTTTATAACTCTCACAGGAGGGTCAACTTACCCTTTGACACCCCCCCTCCCCCCGAATCCATGCCTGATACACCCCAACTCTGGTGCTACACGCCTCAATCTCCCTTTCACAACAAATTCAATCTATTGTGGGCCTCGTTACTTCAACAATGTGACCGCCAGGACGAATACAACTATTTAAAATTAGTAGTTTTATGAAAAGCGGAGCTCGCTCTCTCCCTCTATGTTCATATAATTAAATTACAGTTTTAACATTTCTCTTTGGATGTAAAGTTGAAATATCACCTAGAATTAATTTCTCTTTTGACTTCAAGTTGACATTTTTACATGGTGATCAAGTTAGACCGATAACTACTAATTAAAATTATTTTCGTCTGCTGATGACGGGAAAATCGTGGTTCGAATTTTGGTCGAGTCTACTGAGGGTTGTTTTTTCTAAATGGTTTCCCATTCTCCTTACACGCGAATGCGGGTAGATTACATCTAAATTGCTTATTTCTTGCCCCTCATTATTATGATTATAATATAAGTGCATAGCCTGTAAAGGTAGTAAGAAGCGTTCATATAAAATAGCTGCTGTTCACGTATTTAAAACTTTAATATCGCAATACATGACGAAGAATTATATACATATATAATGTTTAGTCTAGGTTCAATGAATGTCGCTACCAAATTTCGTTAGAATTGGTTCACTAATTCGATCGTAATCGTGGGGAAAAAAATGAAATGCCAAGCGTTCTCTTTAAAACAGAACCTCACTCCACTCAGTTAGTAAAAACAAACCATATTTTTGAATAAAATATTTATTTTACTTACCCTCCCGGTTTGAACGTAGACGCGAGCGCCGTCTCCCGAACACTAGCGCGACACGTGAGCCGGCTGTGAACTTCCAGCACACCGACCTCTCCAACTCGACCGGCTGTTAGACGAGCTGACAACCAACTGCACTCTGCAAGCTACTCGTACCTTCCTTGGACCTGTCTTATTTCAGCCTCCCAGTCTTATTCCTCAACATTGGTCCCTCATTGGACATAGGTCCATCATGACTGTTGACCATATCATTGGCTGAACAAAACACTAATAAAAGACGTATAAGTTTGGCAAATATTAGCGTACAGCTAGGACATGAAGAATAAACGTCACGTTGATAATTGTTGGCTGGTGGTGGGGAGGACTCAGGGCCAGTCCAAGGGAATTTGGGGACCCCTAAGAATTGTAAATTGTAGGCCCCAATATGTTTTTATAAAATATTAAGGCAGTCCAATCTCATAACAAGTTAGATTACATGAATCAGACTACTTAACAAAAAAATATTAGGGTAGCTGTGTTTTATATGATCTTGAAAATAAAACATGTGGGCTTGAACTAACTAATTATTTAAAAATAGACTATTGACTGGCGTATTATTTTAGGATTGAATAAATTACTTATAGACGATGCATTATGCATAAACTATAGTTTTCATATTAAATATAACATAGTTTTAACATTTTTATTACAATGCTTTAAGAAATGTTTAGATAAATTAGTAAATAAACAAGTAAAGGAGAATAAAAAACTAACAATCACTAATCGAACAGCTAGCGATGTTGTAACTAATTTCATTTTACTTCTTTCATATTTTTTATATTATTTTATTGATTTATTTAAATAATCAAAACAAAGGGCCCACTGTGGGGACCCTAATACTTGAGGGCCCCCTGTGGATGCATCAGTCGAATAAGCCAAGAACCGGCCCTGGGAGGTCTAGGATCTAATACCTACTGGCCAGGTATATTAAATAGGTGTATTACAAGATGTTTTCCAACTTTCTCTCACGCAAATTCGGCCACATAAACTCTAAATTCTTACTAATCCCTACCACATTATCGTAAATATGCTGATAACAGGGACGGGCTGTAAGACTCGGAGAGCGCTAAATATATATATACATATAAAGACCAATGGTTTTCAACAAAAGTGAAATGCTTACTATTATAGTTACAAATTAATATGTGTTAGATGTATATTGATGTGCATGAGTCGTTAACGTCAATATATTAAAAATTCTCTTTGTTCGTTGAGAGCTCCGCCCCTGAACCCTCAGTGAGTTTTCTTTGCAAGTGGATGAAAACAAATGTAATTCCAGAGCAGTTTTTTTGATAGGTTTTATACCGTTTAGCCACAAGAGACCTCCAAAGAAAGGTCCGCACCGACTTTAAAGTTGCTTCGAAATTTTGAATTTTTTTCGGGGGGTTGAAAATTAATTTTTTTAACTTTTTGGAATTTTCCCGTCGGTTTCAGGCTAGACGCTATAAGTTTGCAAAATTTCAAGTTTCTAGATCATCTGGAATTGGGTAAACATTAATGTCAGTGAGTGAGTCATCCATGTGGCTTTATAGTATAATAATAATAATAATAATAATAATAATAATAATAATAATAATAATAACTGGCTAGTGTACCTCTTCTTCGCATGGGGAATCTATTAAGTAGCTTTGTTAGTTTTAGTATATATAAAATTAACCGCAGGGAATTGTAAACAAATCTTAGACTATGTTTAGATATTAGTCCTTTATTGGTTTAAATTATGACACAAAACGTGAAAGTAGGCGAATACACAATGACAAAATAGAGATATGATCTGAACATGTTTTAAAAGCTGATATTTATTTTGAATGTGCCCAACCCCTGGACCGCATGGTCCCTGGTCTAATAAAATTCGCCTAAAACGAAGTAAAGGACTACAATGACTCTTAAAATTATATATTTATATATGTATATATATATATATATATATATATAGATAGATAGATAGATAGATAGATAGATATATAGTAAAATTGGTGTGTGTGAGGTTTGAACTATATTTGGTGGCTGCCACTCCTAGGGTTTATACTTAGGAGAAATAAATAAAAAAATACATTTTTCTTGGCTAGCTCTGATGGTGGCACGATGCCTCTTCAAACCCTAGACTACTGGGGGAGCTCGGAAACGCTTTCTGGACAACGCTATATTAATCTTTAATAACGACAGTATCTACAACAATGGTATGATCAAAATCCCTAGAGGAGTTGGAGAAAATACACATAATATAACACTGAACAATATAAATAAAATTAATCACTGAATGAATGTTGTGCTAGGTTACTACAATAAAAAAAAATGCAATTTATTGAAACTTTCTACGGGTTTTTATTCTTATTCTTATCATAAATATTATTTCAATGTTTCCACATTTCAATCCTACCCATGGACGTCTTTTCTTAATCACACTTCAATCTTACAAATTAAGATAACATAAATTTTATTATATCTATTTTTGAACAAAATAAACAATCAATAAAAACAAAAAACTCATAATATAGTTGAATTTGAAAATTGAAGGGCTCTGTTCAAAAACGGGGTGGTTCCACTCTTACAAATATATGGGAAACAATATAAATCTTTCTCAAAAATTCAATTGTAAACAATTTTTATTTTATTTTACAGAACATTCTAATCCCCTATAAATTTCATTTTGCTATATATACATTTATTAAAATTACCAATTGCTATGGTTATAATATAAAAAGAGTTGGATCTGCCTCCTTTTTGCACTGAGATCTGTTAAAATTGAACATATTTGCAAGGTTTTATTTTTTATTCTGCTTATAATATGGACTATAAAATGTGGATAGATAATAATTGTACACTACAGTTTATTTTAATTAAAATATATAATCATGTTTTAATGGTAATTCATAAATGTTTTTCATCCACTCATTTCACTTTCAGAGGTGACGTTACCTATTTTTGTCTTGTAAGGAAGTAGATTATAAGTAAATTTAGTGATAGATATTGTTCGCCAACTTAAGAATATCTTTGAAATTCGCTGACGCTATTGGCTGTGGATCTCAATAGAGTCTTCCATCAGGAAGTGTCAGCTCACTATTCTCTGAATGTTCCAAATCAAATGCTAACTTGAGGAGGCCTGACTAGGGAGGTGCTATCGAAACCAAAGTATCGATACTATACTCATTAAAAGTATCAGAAGACAAATATCGATACCATACTAGTATTGAAAGAAAAGTATCGATAGCAGTAAGTATCGTATAGACATTTTAATCGGGAAAAAGTTTTTTTATCTAGTATTAATAATTTCTTACCCGTTTCAGTGTACGAGTGGTCTAACGCGCTAATCTCATGTTGGACTAGACTGCCGAAGACAGGGAGACCGGGTTCGATCCCGGTCGGGTGCATTGAGTTTTTTCCCCCTTATTGGCTTTCCACTCTTCCACCATGAAAGTGCGGGTACATTTACTCAAAATTAGGCCTTCCTAATCCCTAACCCGTTAGTGTAATTACTACATAGACGTATAACCTTAACAGGTAGTAAGATGTGGTGTTACAAAAAATCTCGACATTTGCATCATCGTATTTTCATTTTTATTCAAACACAGAAAATTATAATGGTTTATAATATGCTAAAACCGACTTTACAAGCTGCTTTTCCACTATCTAACATTTTTCAAAAGTACCGCGTCTTACTACCCATTTGGGTTATACACTTAAGTACCAATTACGTTAATGGGTTAATAAATGGGAAGGTTGAATTAATGGCTCCGCCCACGGCAGTCTGGCTCAACACGAAACTAGCGTGCTAGATAACTACGCCTCCGAGGCGGCTTCCAACTTCTTAAAAACTTAAATAATTTACTTTTGGGAGATGCCATAAAAAAAAAGACATTCGTTGTTTATGCACTCTTATCTAAGAGATGAAAATCTTCCGGAAAATTTTGAATCGGGAAATATTCCTGAAATGAGTGGGCTATAAGAAGGGGGAAGGGGGGACCGGGGTGGGGGAGGGTTAGATAGAAAACACGGGGCATAGAGGCGGAAAACAAATGTGAGGCCAACCTTAAAATGATTTTAACTAACTTATTGATGATAAAAAATTGAAGTATGATTTATGAACATAACGGACAGACAAAGGTTTGAATTAATTTGTTTCTTTACTATTTTTAGCACCGCGTCCCGTTTGGGTTACATGCCTTTATACTAATTACGCTATTATGTTAGGGATGAGGAAGGTTGAATTTAGGGGAAATGCACCCGTGAAAGTGGAAAACTATTAAGAAAAACCGCCCTCGGTGCGACCGACTGGTATCGAACACCAATCTCCCTGTCATCGGCAGTCTAGTCTATTGCGAGTAGCACGTTAGACCATGCAGCCACTGAAGCTCGCTTGATGTTTCTGGTGTTAACGCCCTCAGCAGAAACTAATTTTACGTATAAACGTTGATGTTTGGGATATCCATATCTCGATTACATTAGTTCAATTTAATCAATTGACATTATTTTACAGAAATAATAATTGAAAAATTTTTCCGGAAAAATATAGGGAATATTTTCCGTCTCACATCTCTAACTCTGATCTAGATAGATTATAACTATTGACAAACAATAGAAGAATGGACGCCATGCCCTGCTTCATCTGCACATAAACTTTTCTGCTTCGTCTGCTTGGAGCACCTTGAGTAGACTGAATTTATGGTATCCTACAAAATCTTCTTTTGTTTAGTTTGTGATCAGATGAATGAGCTCATTGATAAAGTAAGGGGTGTTAATTAGACTGGTCTCCACTCGTATTTCAACCAGTCAGGCGGCTGTGTAACGTATTGATAGACAAAGATGAAAGAACAACTATGGACTATGATGAGTTAAAAGAGATTGAATGTTAGAGCTTCTTCTTGCTTGTCCTGCAGAAAATGAGTGAGAATTTAGAAATACTGTCATTTTGTTCTTCCTCCACGGCCCACCCTAGTAAACATTTAATACCACCATGAATGAAGATAACAAGAAAGTTGTTTCTTCCGATACCGGAGTATGAGTACTAATATCAGTAAAAATATCGAGTAAACATACTTGTATCGAAAGTAAAATATCGATATTAGTAAAGTATCGATACTTTTTCACATCTCTTGGACTACAGTGAATTTCGTCCTTGGAGACTATACCAAATTCAAAACGCCGATATTTTGTGACTTTGAACCTTTCTGTAGACTTGTCAGGGACAATATTCTTGAAAATAGGTGAGAAAGGGACCTTGTGACTTTCCTTAATGTGACAGCTAATCTCTCTACAGCAGGTATACATCTTATCATGTTAGTAGTGATCTTCTGCAGCGAACATTTTAAAATGTTGTACAGTTCATCAAAAGAGGATGAACACCATTAAAAAACCTAATTTGGGAGTAAAACAATATCCGATGGAAGAAGAGTTAGAATAGCATACATTAAACAAGCTTTTAACAAAAAAGAAAGGTTTATTTTATTTTAAAGAACATAAATGTAAATGCTAGGGGAAAAAAAAATCGTTAAAAATGGTTTGGAGTGTGGCCCTCTATGGATGTAAGACATGGAATATTACTCAATCTAATAAAAAAAAGATAGAATAGTTTGAAACAATGTGCTGGAGAAGATTACAAAAAATATCACATACTGATAGAGATAGAAATTATGATCAATCAAGGTTATACAGTAAGAATTATTTAGAAAAAACTCAAAGATGGTTATATAGGTCATTCACTGAGGTATAATGCATGTATTTGAGTTATTATTGAGGGTAGATTTGAGGGTACACTTGTAACAGGACGTAATGACTACAATATTTGAAACAGGCCTTGTGTGATATCGGAGCCTGTAGTTACTGTCAGCTAAAGGCAGTAGCTTCGGATTTGGCCGATCTAGGTCAATAAACCAATCAATTCTAATAATGGTTAGTAGATTATTTTAAACTTTGTTATTCCTCCTCAGTGGCGGCTCGTGTATAGCCACTGTGAAACTGCAGCACCCCCTATTTCCACTTGATATTATCGATAACATTTAATATGAGTCCTTTTCCCTTTAATTTCTCTTTATTCTTGTAGTACAATTTATATATTACTGAATCTTAATGTCAGTACTTCAGTAGCCATCCCCCAGTTTATGAAAAAGTTACAAAAATCTTTGTGTGGAACTGTGCGCTTCACAGTGCCAGCGACGTGGTGTTTGATTGTAGTGCGCATGCGAACATAGGAGGGGGTGGAGAGGAAGGTGGGACTGCCAGGTAGATAAAGCACTGGTATTCTCGCAGTGCCGGCTCTGGCGTGATGGTGGAAGGAAGTTTTTTTTACTCGGCGTGTGTTGTGCTTAAAAACCGTGTACCATATTCTTGAATGTGATAAAGTGTAGAAGAGTGTAGAATTAGATTATTATTCTGCTTCCAGCTATTATATTTGATTAATTTTTTTTTCGGTTATTTTATTTAACAGAAAGACTAAATGCGCTTGTAGTACTTTCAATGGAGAAAAATTTCCTCAATTGTCAACCAGAGATCAAGGAGAAAATTATTGAACTTTTTGCGCAAATTAAAACAAGAAGAATGGATTTCATTTTTAAATGAATAGATCAAGCTTGAACTGTGACAATTTAAGTTAAAGTAAGTAAAAAAGGTTTTTTTGTTGTTGTTGAGATTTTATCAAGTTCCTGAAATTTTTTTCTTTCTATACATGTTTTTTTTCCTTTTACACAATTTTAAAACAAAAGGTAAACATTTTCTGGAGCAGCACCCCCACTAATTTTAGCCACGAGCCGCCACTGTTCCTCCTGCACATATCCATCCACAATCACGATAAGAAATGTAATTGTCTTACCATACATTATCTTTTGACAAAATAGTGACTGCGGTATCTCATTTCAAGTTGCAGTCTAAAATGGGCCAAATTTTAATATCATAAGGTGTTAAACCTACTCACGTATGACATAACATTTTATAAATGATACAAATAATCAAACCTTCATACATCTGCTTTGTATCAGTTAAGTGACCCGCTTTAAATAAACACATTCCCTTATTTAATGATTGATTATAATCATAGCTAGGATTACCTTTATGAAGCCCGTTTCTATTAATATTCTGTATCTGTCATGTGTTTATGTTTATTATCAGTGATTCCACTTCGAAGCTTTACAATTTTGCCACGTCGGCATTTCATGAGTTAATAGCGCTTTTAATGGCTCAACACAATACCTGTAGTTAAAAGTTTTGGACAGGTTTATTATTGTCAGACTTTTTAACATATTGTAAGAAACTAAATATTTGTGACTGACTGTTGAGAGAAAGTGAACTGATTACTAAATCAAATACGGTAGAGCAATGGGAAACTTTAATGTCGTTGTATCCGTGGATGTGACTATTGAAAATACCTTCTTCTTGGTCGTAACATTATTATCGTCATCATCATCATCACCATCACCACGTCTTACTACCCGTTCGGGTTACAAGCACTTACGCTAATGTGTAATGGTAGGGTGATTGTGAGATGAAATGAAGGACCTACAGTTTAACGTGGAATCCGAACCACGGTGGAGGCCTGGCATTCCACACATTCACAAGAGGTCTTGTCAGAGGTGAAGGAAGGGTTTGTTAATCAGATAAATCTGTGCCAGGACCGAGGAATGAACCCCGGACCCCCAATACAAAAGTCTGACACCTTACCCCTAGACCGCCAGGTTACCGAAACATTTGGTCGTAACTTTGTGGACCGACAGCGGTTGTGGTGTAGTTCCTTTGAATTTCTGGGATTGGGTGCCAATAGACAATCCGTCTATAAAATTGTCGATTGCTAACTAACATTAATATACTAAGTGCAACAGTGATTTTAAAAACAAACTATAAAGAAAATTATCTTTGACCACAAAATACATGGGAATTATATTTGTGGGGGGACGGGGGGATGAGGGGGTAGTATCGGGTAAAACAAAATATTTAATTACAAAAAAAGTTATTAGAGCAGAAGTTCCCTAACATTTTGGGTCCGCGACTCCCTTGATGATGCCTCCCCTGAGCCAAATAATATTACATTTGTGGCTTATGTCAATATATGCCAAGCTTTATCCATATGTCATGCATATGAGAATATATTTTTTTTACATGAGACTTAAAATTACTAAAAAAGTTACATAAACTTTATCAAACCATTTTAAAATTAAATTTTATATTTAAATTTAAAGAATTAAGAAAAAAACTTTATACAAATTAAGTAAAAAAGCAATGCACATAACGGATTTTTTTACATAAGACTTAAAAATTAGTATAAAAGTAACATAAACTATCTTGAAATCATTTTAAAATTTAATCTAATGTTTAAATTTAAAGAATTTTAAAAAACTTTTAAAAATGTAAGGAAAAAAGTAATGCATAAGAAATTACTTTTAAAACCCAGTCAAGCAGTTAGTTTTACCCTCATACTTATTAACGGGATGGGGCTTGTTTCTTCTTGCGCAATTCATCAAACCTTGGCAATTTATTGTAAATGGAAATACGCATCTCTTTCTCAACATTATAGTATAGGCATATTGTGTCTATTAGTAGCTGTAGAAGAAAATAATTTTTGAATAGCTAATTATTGTTGATGGAAAATCTTCTATAGTGTCTCATTGATCTCTGGGGGAAAAAATCCCCTAAAATCCACAGTGGGGAACGTGCCAACACCCTGGAAAAATAGTGGATGAAATAGATTTTTCTTATTTATCTCTCCTCTTACGAGGAAAATACAAGAAAGTAAAAAGAAAGATATTTAAATTTTCTATAAGAATGGTTCTTGCCATTTTTTCTATCTTTTACGGTTAAAAGTTTGTTTAATTTTTAACCAGAAATATAAAAAAATACCTTAATATGAACTTTTTTCCTTGTAATATTTCTCCCATTGGCATCTCCTCTCTACTTTTTTGTTGATACATTACCTCCACATATATATTCAATCAAGACAACTAAAATTATTCATTACTTATTAATAAATGAAGTATCTTGCCAGCTATTAGTTTTTGTGAGAAATTTCATTTCCATTGAAGACTGTCAACCACTGCCACCTTATACTTAGTTTGTTTTATTTATATATACATTCATCTATTGATTGAAACTCCACTCTCCATTCAATCGACTAGATTACCTCTTTTTGTCATTATTGTCAGGAGCGGTTGCGAATAATATTGTAAATTGTGATATGGCCAAACAAGTTGGAGAATCTGCCATCAAGACAATTGTGAAGAAAAAATTCCAGAATGTAACTCTCAAATGCAAAGCTCAAGTATTCACTTTTTCTAATCTGGGGAAAACTGTCCTCTTTTCAGAACCTGTTTCAGCAAACCCAAATCAGCTATTCCATAGGATTGCGTGTGCTGTGAAGACAGAACAAGAGCTCTAGGAGTGCCTGAATTATGAACTTGCTCCTCTTCCACAAGCATTATTAGACAATATTACTCTCCACAAGGGCATAAAGTCGAAAATGAGGCTTGTGATTGAACAAATGTGTAGGAGTAGCAATGAGTTACCTAAAAGTCTTAGATTTGTGCTTGATTGTGGTGACTTTCTTCATAGAGTGCCATAGCCGTGAACTGAAACTCATGGTGAAATATGTGAAGTTTATTTGAACTACGTTAGGAGTATTACTATGCAGAAGATGTAAATGGCTGTATTTGATGAATATCAGACCAGCACATATAAGGCGTGCCACTTATAAATCAACCGCACAGGTCGCAGTCAATACATCCGCAAATGTTATTGTTGCCAAACATCAACCTCTGTCTAATGCAGTAAATAAGGTAGGTTTTATGAAGTTACTTGGTAACTACCTATGCCAAGCAAATTATACTGTGATCCGTGCTTCTGCAGATGCAAATACACTGATAGTAGATACAGCTATAAAGGAAGCAAAGAAAAGGCGTAACTCAGTTGTGGTCGGAGAAGACACAGACCTATTTGTACTCATTATAGTCCTGGCTCGTACAAGCGAGGAGGTGCAAATGTTAATTCCAGACAGCTCGAATACACATTTTTTTTTATGTAGCAGCTCTAAGATGCAGTAATGCTTGGGAAATATGAAAAATTATATCCTGTTCATACATGCCATGATGGGCTGTGATACAACATCTGTATCGTACAAATAGGGGCACATGACTGGTTTTAATAGACTCAAATATGATACTGTGCTTCAATCTGTTATAAGTAAATTCAAAAGTTGAAATAACAGCTGCAGGTGAAGCATTCTTCATCACGTTATAAGTTCAGGTATGTCACGGTAATTTTATCCTGGAGGGGAAATGGGAATGGAAGGTAGAATATGAAAAATATCAACCCGTTCCAACAACTCTTCCCCCAGCACCGGACTATTCGCTCCATCTTGTGCACTGCAATCGTAGATCTGGTTGTGAAAGGAATTTCGATCGCAGAAAAAGTCGTCTTCATTGCTCAACAATGTGTGGTGCATGTGCTTGGGAGAAGGGTTGGCCTTATGGTAAGGCCCATGTACTGGGGCGGCTTAAGCAAGTGAACATGTGCTTTTTAATTCCGATGGGGGAGATTTTAATGGCTGATCAATTGTATATGTACTTTATATGTACTTAGTATTAACGAACAATATTTGGGAGCTAGGGATGCCAGTGAAAGTACAGGGGAAGGATGTCAGATCTTACTTTAAGTACATTAGTTGAAAATGGTTTAAGTCTAGAGGACTGTGGAGAACAGCTACAATAATTGTGCCAACATGAGGGGTAAAACAAAGGTGTTCAAGCTTGAATTCTTCAAATGAGCTCAAGAGCTTCCTTTGTACCTTGTGTAGCCATTAAGCGCTACTCGCTGTGAAAGCAAGATTGATAGTATTAAGGTTATTAGATATCAGATAAAGGATATTTGTGAAGCTTTGGTGGAATTTTTTAAATATAATCTTGCAGATGCTGGTCTGAGATATGAGCCACACTCTTTAGCTGATCAGGTGATGAGATTTGAATTCTTGATTTCTTTGGTTGTATGGTATGAAGTAAACGTAAGGTAAACATTGCAAGTAAGGTGATACAAATTCCAAGCAATGGGTTTGTTTGCTGCTACTTCTTTAACTAAGAATTGTGTGAAAAATGTCTCTTTTTATAGACATGTTTGATATGAAAATGCTATTATTATTGCGAAAGAACTTACAGATCAATTTGGAGCTGATCCTTCCTTGCATATTCGATACGTAAGCGAACAAAGGAAATATAGTTCGAATATGAAGGTAACGATGAGTCAGAAAATGTTAGCCCAGAAAATCAATTTAAATGTAAATTTTTCTGTCATAATTGATACTACTGCACTCACATCACTGAAGCGACGGTTCGAGAAACTTGAAGACCACAATATATATATATTTTTTTACTTGTGCCAACCTCAGTGTGATAATGCTAATGCCCTTTAAGCTGAAAATGTATATTGAAACTGTGTGGGATTCTGCGAAACACACTTCTGGATAGAAGTAACTTGAATATCAACGGCTTGGAACTTGGGGACGAATTTAAACATTTCAGGAATATATTTCCAAACATGGAAAAATCTTCTTCCCCAAACAATATTTGACAACACATAGAGGAAACAAATATGAGTACTAATTTCCCCAACATCTGGGTGTATCTTGCTGATCATGCCAGTGACGGTTGCTAGTAGTGAACGCAGTTTATCAGAGCTAAGACTGTTCAAGACTTATCTTCAATCAACTATGACCGATGAAAGGCTGTCGTCGTTGGCAATATTATCCATAAAAAATGGCATAGCCCGCAAGCTTAACCTTTCTTCTACTATGACATACTTCGCCCAGTTTAAACCCCACAAAGCACCCTTTTTTTCTAAGAAACCCGTGTGAGCCAGAGGAACAGGACCTGCCAGGAGCTATATATTGTCCACGTGTCTGATTTTGACTATTTGCCATGAATACATTTTATTTTACATTGTGGACTAGCGGACATTCCATTCTGTATTGCATTGTTATTGAATTGTATTTGTATGAATGCCAAATATTTGTGTTTGGATATATTATTTTTGCCTGAACTGCATTTTCCCCATTATCTAAAATATATACACAAGGGAGAAAATATAGGAATGGTGAAAGGGGGCACACATATTATGTTTTTTGCTCCGGTGCTGACTGTTGTAAGGCCGGGACTGCTGGTGAGTCTTTCACCAATAGATTGGAGATCAACGGTGACGATGACCTCGACACGGTTGAATGTGTTGATGAAGATGACTCCCATTATGGACTGGAAAGCTTTGATTCACAAGAAGGGAAAGTTCCTCTCTCCCCAATCCAATCAACCCAAAACGACGATGCTTGACAAAGTAGCTGATGACAATTACAATATTATGATTTAATAGTGTAATTATAAACTTCATGTGCTTCTTAAAACTGGGTTTTTACTGTAATTATAGTATTGAAAACCATCGAAATTTATTATACTAGTATGCCAAATATGAATTAATTTGGATCTTTTGAATCTGAGAATTATTCATAATTCCTCCTTTTTAACTACTCTGAGTATGGCATATAAATATAAATAAAATAACACGTTGCACATAAACTAGACTATTCGCACATTATTGGTTTGTAATTTATTAACCTTAGTTTTTCAACCATACAAGATAGAGAAAAAGTATAAAGAGCATTTTTATAAAGAATTTAAATATATTTATTTTAGCTCACTTATATTTTTCTTCTAAGAGCAATGTTTTACGAGATAAATAAGAAAATAAAATTTTGTATATCATTTTTCCAAGATGGTGGCATGTTCCTCATGGCAGATTTCAAGGGATTTTCCCCCTGAAATAAAGGACACCCAATAAAAGATTTTCCAGCAAAAATTATCTTTCAAAAAATGATTTCCCTCTAGCCATACAATATACCTATACTATCAACTCTTGCTCTGTACTTAAATTTGTTAACTTCCACTGCTGAAAACTCAGCATCACACAGATAAAAATTTGCAAACGGGATTATTATTTGCAGAGCTCTTTTACTTATTGGTGGATATTCCTGCTTCATCAGGCTACAAAATTCAGGCAGTGACACAGAAATAAACTTCGCTTTCAATATGGAATCCGATGAAATATCAATAGGTTGCTCCTCTTCTGCAGTAGTGAAATTTGATGGGGAGACTACATTGAAGGGGTCTCTGACCCATTGGTAGTGTTCAACCACATCTTCTAGAAAATACTATTTAAATTGAACTTGGAGTTATGACAAATGCTCAAGAAACACGCGTTTTAATTCCTCATTCAACTGAACTTTATTTTCTTCCAGAAAACTCTGCAGCAGAGAGAGACAGTCAGTTTTACCCTTATCTATTTTACTCTTCCAGAGTAGTGATTTGTTTTTGAAGGCCGACACTTTGTTTGAATGTTACAGGATGTGGGTTTCATTACTTGCAGGGACATATTCAACAAGTTTAGTTTTTCAAATATGTCAGAAAGTTATGCTAACTTCAAAAGAAAGTCATTTTTATTAAGGAAATTTATAGCATTGGCATGATTTTCTTCAAGCAGGTATGAATACAGTTCCCTCCTCAATTCATATACGTGTGCCAGAACATTACCACGAGAAAGCCAGCAGGAGTTGCAATGGTAGAGCAGAGAAGTGTTCTGAACCCCCATATCAATATACATATTTGAAAAAAACCCTGACCTTTACGTGTTATGGTGAAGTTCATCACCATGAAAACTGTTTCTAAAACCTCGTTTGAAGGAGCATATACGTGCTTGGATGCGAGTGTTTCCCTATAAATAATGCAGTGTGTCCACACAGCATCAGGCACTTTGTTCTGTATGAGAGCTTGTAGTCCGCCATAATGACCTGATATTGATCGACCACCATCGGTACACACACTGACAGTTTTGGCCAGTTAATATGGTTTTCCGTTATGGAGGTATAGAGGATATGAAACAAATCCGTGGCTTTCGTACCTAATGTAACAGATTGGCAGAGTAACAGATCCTCAACAAATTTATTGTCTGTACCTATGAACTGCACCTAACGAATCAAATGGACATCATTGTTGCTGTCAGTTGCTTCATTCAGTTGAATACTGAAATTCTTGCCTTTTAATTTTTCTATCAACTGCTCTTTTATATCGTCAGATATGTTATGTATTCTATGACTGATCGCATTATTTGACAAAGGTATGTTTAAGAGTTGCTTAGCAGCAAACTCCCCAATCATAGCCGGTACCATATCCAGAGCACCTGGTAAAATCAGTTCTTCTACAACAGTATGGTGTTTTTTGCATTACGCTATGTGGTATACAGCTTTGTACGATAAAAGAAAAGCTTGAGTGGGGGGATCGTAGCTTGTTTAGAAAAAGTAGCTTTCTGTTCATTCATTTATTTTAACTTACGGGAAAAATAATCACGGGTGAAACCGTAATCCAGGTCACTCCCATAATATTTTATACATTTCTTTTCCATTCGTCCGTAGAGGCAGACACCATATGTTCCAATTCACGTTTTTATTAATGTTAGAAAAACTTCCCCACTATGATGGAAACGCACACAATAACGACCCAATTACTATTATACCACTACTATAAACAATTCAAATGCTAAAGTTACTAGGTAAGTTGTTAAACCAGCGTCCTAAGCACATGATCTCTTACTAGCACCCACACCCAATCTAGAGTCAAGTGACCGATTCACTTGAGCACTACAGAACCATGACTGCTGTAGTATCTTAATATTTCGTTAGATATAGTGCATGATTCATAAAAGCTGCGCGTGCAGTTAAGTGTTTCTGTCGGGTCTACTACGTGACTAGTAGGTTTTGTTTTTAATTAAAAAACTAAAAACATCCTTCATTCTTAGTGAGGTGCGCAGCTCCCCTGGCCGATACTGGTGCCTCCCAGTTTGGAAAATTCTTCATTAGAGTCAAAATCAGGTGAAAAATGATTACTTGGATTTCTTTTTAGGATCACAATCCTTAAGTAAAATATTTTAATATAATATATTCTTGAAATAAAATGAAGTTAAATATAAACAAGTAAAAAATAAAATAATGATTAAGCAAGAAAGTGTGCATTGTTGTTTCAAATGGCCTCCATTGCATTTGCGAAAAAAAAAGAATTATCTAAATGTCACTCTTAATTATGGAAAATAATAAATTTAGTAGCAAATCTTGCAGCTAATTAATTGACAAGAACATATGCCTTGAATATATTTATGTAGTGTAGTCTGTATTAAAAATGAAGTTGATCACATAGTCGGAAATAAAAATATCTTGGGTTGCTCTCACCAAATGTCTGGCTCTCAAGGTAAAACAAAAAACACTAAATATTTATTAATACATTGCTCAGTTGTCTTGCAGCTCTAACGCGGGATTTTCAGCTCTGGTAGGGCGTTGAATTCTTATTGTCTTTACATTTTTGAACTCAAACTTACCACCGGGCGTCAAACTGAAATCATTCTTCCCTTGAAAATATTACCCTAAAAACCTAGTGAGGCTCTTTAAAATACCGAGAAAATTGCCATTCGAGGTTACGGTAGTTCATTAGACTTGAAAAATAATTAAATTTGTTGTGAGTAAACATTTGAAAGTCATTATTAGGAAATATAAGATTCACAGAAGGTAATTAAAAATTGATGTAGTAAGCTTCTTTTAGTACCAAAATAGTAAGAAATTAGTTAAAATAGTTGGTTCTTCATTTCCTTTCCCTCGAAGATATTCGAGGTTCTTGTTGGCCTCGCTCGATGGTAGCACCATTAGATTACATGTCACATACAAAACCCACTGATCTCTATAATATAACCGGATGGACATCTGCGGCTAAGATTTTCGAGCTGTCATGTGCACACCATTGTGAAAGAGAAAAGGAAACTTTCTGGTATCTCTTTCTTTCTTATACATACACAAGACAATGTGGCATTTCGACATAATTCAATAATTTTTATGAATATATGAGATATATTTATGTACTTTTAATTAAACGAAATAAACGTGTTAATAAAAGGTTTAAAGTGCATAACTAAGATCAGCACTAATGACTTGTTTCTTTAAATAAGTCAATTTAGGCTAAAATAATAATATTTTTCACAAGCCTATAACATAATGATCGTTTGTACGTAAGACTTCTACACAAAGTTTGTCATTCGAACAAAAGTAATGATGTTTTAGCGACCTGATTTCATTATAGTTGGACCTATAGACTATTAAATACCATATGGCTCCTGAAAGCAATAGGCTATATAAGCTAAGAAATATTATATTTAGCACCACGTCTTACTATCCGTTCGGGTTATATACGCTTTAAGTACTAATTACTCTAATGGATTAGGAATTGGGAAGGTTGAATTAGAGGAAGTGAACCCATCATTTGCGTGGAGGGGGAGTGGAAAATCATTTAGGAAAAATCACCCCCAGTTCACCCGACCGAGATTCGAACCTCGATCTCGCCGTCCTCATCAGTCAAGCTCAACACGACAAGCGTGTTAGCCAACTACGCTACCGAGGCGGGTATATAAGCTAAGAACCAGCTTAAATAAATATATAGTAATACTTCCTACAAGCCTACAACCCAAATTATAATTTGAATTTAAAACTAATACACAAAGTTTGTCATTCATATGAATGTAATTAAGTTTTAAGCTACCCTTTTTCATTCTATTTATCAAATTTTAAATATAATATTGTATCTGAAACCATTATATAAGCTAATAAGCAACATGGGCGATAGCTACATGTTTAAATATATTAAAGATTGTATTCTTATTTGTACAATATTACCTTTAAAAGTGAATATTGTATAACCTTTAACGTAAATGTGTCTTCAGTCAAGTGGGTTATAATACTTCACTATTTCCAAACAATAATACTTTTATTAACCAGAAACACGTTTTTGCTTAGGAACATTGATGAAAACCGTTAAATCTGTCCCCTCGATTGCAAGCAGATTACAAACTTTAGCGGCACGATTTGGTTCGTTGCAGAGAGTGTGTTTATGTCCATCCAGTATATTATAGATATCACTGATAAAATCCTATCCAAAAACGATGTTTAAATGCTCCCTCGGTGTACAATAGTAAATATCTTCGTTACGTAAATAATAAAAAGAAAATTGTAGGTATTGTATTGAATTATTGAAATCGTCGTCAAGGTAATTACTCCAAAGAAATTTGAATGTCTTTTATATAATAATAAGGCCATGGTATTAAGAGCAGGGTAGCCGACTGCGAAATTTGCCCTCCAAGGCACTTAAAAACACAAAATAAAATAATTAAACTATAAATAAATATAATAGACGAGACCAAATAAATAAACCGATATTACATTAATTAGAAGTATATTATATTACATTTATTAATTGACACTGATTTGCCTTATAAATTCATATTAAATATCTAACAATTTCCAAAGTACATACTTATCAATTAACTATATAGCCTTTATTTATGCAATTAACCACTGGATATCCTCGTGTGTAGGAGGGAAAGAAATCTCCAAAAGTCTCTTTATTTATTATTTAGCGTTATCAAGATGAGCTTAAAAAAATCCGCTTAAGATGAGCTTCTAAGTGTTTGTGGCCGTAAATATCGAAACAATCGGGAAAGTTTACGTAGTTTAGTTTTATGTTGTCACTAACTAGGGAAATTTTAAGGGTAGATGTTTAAGCTGGATCAAAATGTTGGTATTTAATGGTGTGTGGTTTAATGTTGTCATTTATATTAAATTTAACTAATTTAATAACATGGCAGTGAGTTCAAGAAACATCGAAGAGTCAAAAAGAAGTAGAAAAATTAGTTTAAGTTATATAAGGGATTCGATTGTCAGAAGGAGTACAAGGCAAAATGGAGCTCGAACTCGTGTATTTTGCTGTGAAACGGTTGAAGATGAAAATGGCGATTCGTCTAATTCCATTTTAAAGTGTCCAAAAACTGAAGTTCATGTGGAAAATAACACTGACAGGACCATGTGTAATGGGAAAACTTCAAGTGATAAACACAAACTTGGTATCTTTAAAACACTTAAGAATAGGTTTCAAATAAGAGCAAGTTTAACGACAAGACCTATGAAATGCAAATCAAAGCAAAGTTTCAAAGTTATTGACTCCTCAGGTGCTTACTCTGTTTCATTGACAGGGGAATCGTCAGCTGAAGGATTTGTTTCAACTAACGCTCGAAAGAACAAACCAATCCCACCCCCTCTACGTTTTGTTTGTAGTTTGGATAATATTAACGACTCAAAATCTTTGGTGGCTTTTCACACACTTAAAGAAAACACTTCACCAACCAGGGTTCCAGATTTACCTTCAATATATAGGTTAACTCAAATTGATCCTCAGACATCTAGGCTTGATCCAAAATGCAAACCCAATTTAAAGCCGCTTCCTGCACCAAGAAGAGATTTAGGAAGTGATAATGTAGGCACTTTGGAAAATAAAATAACAAACATTAAAACGGCGTATGTTGGAACACACTTGGATTCAAATGAAGGTGGAATAGCTCAATATGAAAACTGTGATACGAGTGAACATTCGTCAGAAACTACGTCAATACCTAGTCCAACTCAAAGTTTAACTTGTGAACTTTTCAAATTAGCCAAATATGGTTGGTACTGGGGTCCAATAACAAGAGAAGAAGCAGAAGAGAAACTACTTGATTTACCAGATGGAGCATTTTTAGTCAGAGATTCATCAGCGGATCATTACCTTCTTAGTGTAAGTTTCCGAAGTTCTGGCAAAACACTTCACGCTCGAATTGAATACTGTCATGGGTTGTTTAGTTTTTACTCTACTAATTCTGGTCAGGAAGGTTTTTCCAGTATAGTAGAACTTATCAACCACTCCATGTCTAACTCTGAATCAGCAGTGTTTTGCTATTCTCGCCCACGTGCTCAAGGATATCCAGCATTTCCTGTCAGGTTGGCTAAACCTTTGTCTCGTTTCACTGAAGTGAAATCTTTGCAGTATCTTTGTAGGTTTATTATACGTCAATATGTTCGAGTAGACAATATTGAAAAACTTCCTCTGCCCAACAAGTTGAAGGGTTACATACAGGAAGGACACTATTAGTTGTTGATTCTCTCCTTTGACAAAATTAGTGAGATTTTCTTTATAATTTAATACTTTTCTGTATTGGTAATATTTAAGTTTTAAGCTAATTCTAAATATGTATGTATTGTAAGTTTATTTCAAATTTTAAGCTGTTTATAAGTTGTTGTTTTTCAAACAAATTTTATAAAGAATTTGCTAAAGTTAAAGATTGTGTGTGAAATTTTCTTAAACATATTCTTGGCATTTAACTTACCTTATAAAATACACATTCCCTTTAAACTAATAAAATATTCCTTTTAAATTAAACTAGTAGGTCCTATTATAGTAATTTAGATAGGCCTACTTAATTTTTAATAATTTATATATTTATTAATATATTGATTGCTATTATAAGAGAGAGGCTGTTTGACAAACATGCACTCGAATTTTAAAGGTTAAGCATCATGGCTGTTGGCAAATATCTAGTAACTTCCAATGAAAACTATTTTCCTATTGAATTTCCATCTTTTCTGCTCTGTGCGCAGTAACTCATCTGTGCAGTCATTCGTTGTTTACATCACCACGGAAACCCTGATTTGTTCAAGGTCGGAGTGTAGCTTTTACTATCAAAACTTTTTTTGGCCAAAATAAATAACATTGTTCCAGTAGAAACATAAGTTTCATTTTGTTCACACCCAAAGGTATGGGCCTACAAGTCTAGATCGGGTGATATCAACAGTTCTTGGATATATGTCATGAGCAGGACCCAGATTTTTATGACTTAAATATACAAACAAAAACTCATAATAAATTCATACAACTAAATAAAACACGTAGCTTAATTTACAAATGTAAAATGTAATGAAAAACCTTTTAACAACTAAACTCATATTGTCACATTCTATTAAGACTTGAATAAAATATTTATTTAACAATATCTGCCTCAGAAGTAATAGCTTTTCCCTTCCAACACAACCCTTTCTAGTTTAGTAGAAGTATTTAACTAGGAATGTGGTTTTTACAACTGTACAAGAAATAATCGGGCAAAGAGGATCTACAATTACAATTTTCTTTGCTACATTATCCTTCTATTTCGACAACTGTGGGTCAAAAATAAATATGTTTTAAGAATGTATGCATCTATATAATAGTCTTTTGATAGTATTTAAAAATATAGGCATACTTATTCAACACAACTACCTTAAATTGACTCAAAAAATCTATAAAATACAGGCCTACATTTCCACAACAAGGGGCTCATGAACAGAGTTTATGTTGCCTACTTATTAGCATTGTCTGTGACAAGCGTCACTCTGTGGAGAAAATTAAACTCATTTCTACTGGAGAAATAGGCAGGTAGCCTATTTTATTTATTTGGCCAAAACGTTTTGCTATAAACAGCCTGCTGCGAAAACACAGGCCATTTCTCTTAGATTCTCCAAACTACTACCTTAAGATTGTATATCTGGAAACAAAATATTTTGTTTATGGTTAAAAATAATAACTCGATTATTAACTTACTTTGGTACGAAATTGGTAGGCCCTACATGGTGCAACAAAAAGAAAAATTACAGCAAATATTTATAAGTTATGTAAAGAATGATGGTAGGTTAAAAATATATTTTTTATGCATTATCGCTTTTTTTCTTCTTTATCTCTAAATATTTTCCTCTGGTATTTATTTAATTTGCTAAGAAATTAAATATAGGTAGTCTATTGTTCAACTGCCACAAAATTGTTAAGAGTTGATAGAAATAGAGAGCTCGGGTAGTAGGCCTATGGTAGTTTTATAGTCCTCATCGTGGTGCGAAAAGAAAAATATGAATTGGTGTGTGGAAAAAGGATACCATTTCTGCATCCATAGTTTTCTGTAAAACAAAATAAACACTTTTTTTACGACCAAACTATAAGTCTTATCTAAAAGGATGAAAACTGCTGGAGACAAAAACACATCTCTACTACCGTAATAATTTCAATAAAAGTATTAATCTCATGTCTTGACTTCACACTTTTACTCTAATTTAACAAGCCGAGTGTTTCACTAAGATATACTTTAATAATGATGTACATATTTTGATCTTGAAATGGACTTCACAAGATTCTTGCAGCAGGAACACTTTGCCTAGCACCTACTCCTCCAAAGTTCAAGAAGCAAGTATAGACATGTTTGAATGTGCACATTCCTGTTGTAGCTAGCAATTGAAAGTATATGATAGATAGGGAATATATATATATACACACACACACACACACCTAAATAACATCAAATGAAAAAAGTATTATACAACATATTTACCACAAAATTTGTTTTTCTTCAGAAAATGAAGCATATAAGTATTGCATTACTTGTTCAGTTTAAGTGCAATTTTTTGAAAATGTAAACTCTAATAGCTCCCAAACACCTTTGAATAACAAACCTTTTTATTTGAAAGCTGTTAAATTGTACTTTAGATCACAGTCATGATTTTAAAAAATACTCCCCCAAATGCGTTTTTCTAGCCTTGAAAACTGGATTTTTAATACAGTTTGGATACTTTTGGTGCTTATATCTTTTGAAGGGGTCAGAGTAACAAGCCAATTTTTTTATACGAAATGTAGGCCCATTCATAAACATTTATATAAGGGGAAAAAAAAGTAGACCTGTTATTCCAAACCCTTGATGGGGTTTTAAATTTCCAAAAGTGATCAAAAATTAATTTTATGTGGTAAACTTTGACCTTGAAAAAATTTTCTTTTAGCTTTCCAATGAGCTAAGTTTGAGCTCTGTAGCTTTGATAGGAAAAATTTATAGCTCATAAGAAAAAAAACTGAAATACAACTTTTGTCACCGGCCACTAAACAACTAGACTATATTCAAGGGGTATAATATTTAAAATTATATTAAAAAAAAATTTAGGTCTAGGAGGTAGGGGGAATGCACACGCAAATTTTCATCAAAATCAAAAATGAATGAAAATGACTTACAGAATACATTAAATCATTTAAATGTGGCAACAGTCAGAATGCATCTTCCTATAAATATCCCCAAAACTAAGATGATAGTTTTTGATAAGGATGGATCAGGAAATGATAGTCAGCTTAGTATAAATAGTAAACCGTTATCGAACAAGTGAATGACTTTTGGTATTTGGGCAGAATGCTCTGTAAATATGGAAGGATGGATGGTGAAATCAACAGACTGGTGAATGCATCTCGGAAAGTAGTTGGATATGTGGACTATTGCAAAGAATGAAGAGCCAAAGATTACAGTAGATAAAAGTGTTTAATGGATTTGAAGTGTGGGTTTGTCAGGAGAAACTCAGCAGTTGGAAGGAGATATGAAATATATGTAGAAAAATGGACAGAGTCAATAATGAATGGGTGTGTATTAAAAGATAATCCAATAGGTCAATGTGAAATAAGTGTTTTACATTGGTTTGGGCGTGTTGAGGGAATGAATGTTGATCAAGTGATGAATTATATATATGAAGGTAGAGTGTGTTGATCAAAAGGAGGGTGTAGACCATGTTAGACGTGGCTAAATGTTGTAGACTAATGTGTGAAAAAGAGAAACATTAATAGTTGTAAGAATAAAAGAGCATGTATGACTCGGTGTATGGATGTTGTTGAAGAAGGGAGTATGCAAGTATAGGGAAGTGAGGAGAAAGTTAGTGAGGATGGATTAAGTACAAAGTTGTTTTTTGAGCTGAATACACAGTTTCTTGCCTACCTTGTGTTAGAGACTCACTGAAACTTATTGCGTGAGGTTGGCGAGACTGGTGATTACAGACGAGAGGGAGGGTAGTGAAGGTGTAACATGGCGGCGCGTGGATGTGGATAAACCGTGTGCGAGTGAAGGTCACGCGAGGGGTTGTATTTACAGAACATGTGCATAGCACATGTTATGTTGAATCACCAAGTGTGTAATAACTAGGCCATGTGAGGTACAACACTTGTAAGCATGATTAAATATGTATGTATACTGTATTTGTTCGGCTATTACAAAAATTATGCCTAGGCTATTTAATTTTACTAACAAATAACTATCACAAATCTCAGTGCATAGATTTTAACAAGACCTTTTAAAAGTAAAACTAGATTAAAGATAAGAAACAAATAGGCTCTTTCCAATTTGTCAGTGGCCTTTTATTTCTATACTATACAGTGAGCATTATAAGTGTAAGTACCGGAATGGCCGGCTTAAAAATAACCAATACGTCCAAAAACAGTCATTGGAATAGAAGAATAGTAGTGGAGTATCCTGGGTCCAAGACGACAACACCAATCAACATCACTGTGTTTTTTAAACTCCTTTATAAAATGTCTTAGTGAAGTATGTAATATAAATAATGTATGTAAAGTACAGGCTGTGAAGATTTTAACACAAAGTTACCCTTTGAAACACACAACAGAGCCTACGGAACCTCTAACATAACTCACACAGAATATACAACTTTTTCATATTGGTGCAAACCAGTTTAGGGTTCTCCCCAGATAATTTTTCCATTTGGGGGGACTTTCGGTTTACAAAATTTGGTGTATTATTTCACCAACCAAGATCTCCTTAACTAGTCCCTTTATGAAATATAAATCAATCTCAACTTAAACAAACAAATAAATTAGACTAAACCAAAAGACATTTTGGAACAATCGCAGTAATTTGGTAATATATGTATGTAGCTATTTAACCACAATCACAATGACCTTTGAGAGATATGTTCCCACAAGCGATGCCTGTGATGAATGAGTCCACATTCTAGACCAGAACATCATGTTGTACATCCTCCCGCTGTCTCAAGGGTGGAGAGATTATAGTCAAGGTTGAAGGATGCAGCAGATCCACCTCAAACATTCTGGACGTTGGGCAGGTGAACAACACATGCCCGGCAACAATAAGCAGCTCCATCCATGAGCTGCGAATTGGACAACAATTTGAGCATGCTGGCAATGCCTCAGGTCACGTGGTGTCAGTTGAACAGTGTATTTTCAGCATCAGAAAGCACGTACATCCACAAATGCCTAATGGCTGACAAAATAAGAGCTTGTTAGCAATTCCCTAGGTCATGAGGAGTCAAGAAAAATGATGTATGCTCAGCCTTTACACAGGTTACACGGTGTCATGCGAACAAGGTATGTTCAGCCTTTGAACGGGTCACAAAGTGTCAAATAAACAATGTATGTTCAGCCTTTGAACGGGTCACAAAGTGTCAAACAAACAATGTATGTTCAGCCTTTGAACGGGTCACAA
>CABFOW010004284.1:28816-45749 GCA_902141385.1 Timema californicum
ACACCACTTTCACAAAAAATTTCTAACGAACATAGCTTTAAAATGGCGACTGACGAATTTAAACCATATGATTGAACATAACGGTAAACAAGTTTTTTACAATGATGCGGACACGCAGTTGATGAAAATACTTTATTCAGTTAAATATTTCAAAATATGATAAAATAATCATAAAATCATGTATTGTATGTAAAAAAATGACAACAATTTTCTCTTTTCCAAGTAAATACGATGCCTGTATTAAAAGGTATTGATGTATGCACTATTTTACACAAAATCAGTAACATTCCAAAACGAAAAATAAGTACTTTTAATTATGTTTAAAATATTTTTTCAAGTTGGACAAAAAGAAATTATTTAAAAAAATGAAATAGTATGAGAAAACTTAAGTTTACGTTATTTGAAATGTAATATATAACAGGTAATTAAAGATCTTTACATTTATAACAAAACTGTGATCTTTTACAAGTGTTGGCAACCCAAAACCTAAACATATGATTTTTGAACTGTCATCCAGGTAAAAACCTATCATGAATGGAATATACTCTGGTTTACCTGTCATAGGAACATCGGGGTTTAAAATCTTTGCTAATTATACTGAGAATGATTTTTCCTGAATGCTTTTTCCCATACATCCTCCATGCTAATGTAGGTACATTTCCTCTCAATTCCAGAATTCCTCATTCATATGCCATTAGTGTACAACTTTGATGGATATTTAGAGGCTGAGCAGATAATTTAAATACCCTAGTTTTATGGCTGTATAGCATCATAATAATTATCTCACAGGAGGTATATTATCTGGTTTGGTTGAAATAAAATATTTGTTCACAACATTTAAATAACTTTATAGGCTTATTTAAAATATCTGTAGCCAATTTTATTGTGGTGTACCTCAAATACAGGCACGCTAACTTTAATTAATGGCACCAAACATTGTTACTTTTTAGCATCAACATTCTTAATATATTTCACTAACTTTGGACACTCCTGGCTCTGAAATAAGCACAATAACCTGTGAAGGCCCAGGTTGGGGCAAACTTCAATGATTAGTACAAAAGATACATTAGAAAGACGCTTGAAATGCATGATGTTGAAGACTAAATCTATTGTAAAAAGATCAAGGAGCAATTCTCCTCCCTCTAACTATGAAGCCTAGAGTCCATTCACCACTGGAGTGGTGGTAACTGATAGATCACAAAAGTTACCAGATCTACTTATGTATCCATTCGCCAAACCAAATTATCTACAAGACCAAAAATTAATTTGTTGTGACTTTTGGCAATCAAAACTGTTGGCTGGTTGGTTCCATTTTTCCTTTGACATTTTATTTGTAATAATTTTCTTCTTTTAAACATTTTTACATTATTGAATCATGAATAATGAAATAAAAGTTCAGATTTTTTTGGTTCATTTAAAAATGCTTTACAAACAAGAATTTCAAAAAGGCTGTGTTCTCTTCACAAATTATGATGGCGAAACCAGCCGAAACAAGGGTGGTTGGTGGCATACAAACAATTTTCAGTTGGGTTCACAAAAAAAAAACATAGGTTAATAATTGTGCCTTTCAACCAATGTTTGAAATAAACGTCTGCTAGTTGACAGTTACCACCACTCCAGTGGCAAATGGATTTTAGCTGTGACTAAATTTCTTAAATGTCCTCTTCTTTTCATTCACTTCAAGTCCAGCAAACAAGAGGACAGGAAGGGACCAAAGCTATGGCCCTTTGATATTTAAAAAAAACCACTTGTACAAGTATTTTCTACCATTAGTGCAACACACCTTATCTCAGTCAGTAGCCTGTCTGTCCACTGAGCTAAGGGTCCTGGGCTTGATTCCCGACATGGCCGAAAATTTATCATTGGTGAAATGTGGGTTCACCCTTTCAGTGATGAATTAACGGCCGGGGACTGGATGTTGTGCTTGTCTTAAGTTAGATCATAAGGCACATGAAGTTACAAAAGTCCTAGCAAGCCGGTAGTGGCTAATATAATATGGCTTGAATAAAAACTGACCACAGGCTGAGAACAGTAATGGATGTAGAGAAAAGTGCAAGACAAAACATTTCTTTGCTCAAAAATACCAAAAAAACCTTGGCCAACTGGTACAAACCATATGAATGATGCATATGTGAGGTTACATGAGCACCTTTGTGGTCTAGTGATCATCGTTCCTGGTTACAGATCCATAGGTCCCGGGTTCTGTCCTTGGCGATTCCAAAATTTATCTATAAACCAGTGGCTTTGGAATAGGGTCAAAATCAGGACAAATGAGGAGATACTTAAATAAAGGAAGTAGCAGCTCCAGTCTAGAAAAGTGAGATTAATGGCTGGAGGCCTCTTTCTGACCACATGAAGCCCTTTATCCGCAAATGTTGACATTAGCATCGTCAACGGCTGTGTCCACTCGGTCGATAGAGCTCACTTGTGGGCGGGCTCACACCATGAAGTTATTTGATGTGAGGTGATATGGAGGTTTCATATAAGGAGAAAATTAGGTGTGTATATAATGTCACTATATATATCATATACCATGTTTATTTTGAAATATTTCAATATTTAAATCTATTTCATATTCAAAATGTACAAACTAATATTGTCATATAAACACTCAATTATATAAGGGGATTAAGATAACTCTTCAAATATGTCTGCAAGAATAGGATGGGGCATGTCACAGGGAGACCTTGAAGTTCACTTTGTCAGTATTGCTGTGCCACAACAGGGTAAAGGGCCCCACACATGGTAAGTCTGAACTGCTGTGAGTAATCGAGGACATTCAGAACTGATGGATTGATGACTTTCCATCAAACTGGAGTTCTCAAGCCGAACTGACGTGTGTATGGAGAGCAGGTGGGAGGTCAGTCCAAACTATGTCTGCCACCGAGTGTTTTGGAGCAAACATTGTGTGTACATCTCCTGGGTTTATTTTCCTATCATTTTTTAGTGAAAAGTACTAGATTTGTTTCAATACACTTATTTTTATTGTGCATTCATGGTTTTGAGTGTCCAATGGCTTCCTGGATCTTGTGGGATATTAATATAGGAATAATGTCCTTAGTTTTGTAGCCAATCCTTCACCCAACCTTTTCTTTTATATCCGCTTTCCCTACAAAGTTTCTTCCATTTTATAGCCAAACACAAAATCAGGTCCAGCATCAACCACTCTTTATTTAGGACTGACGTGTAGTGAAGCTTCAGTTCAATTCAGACTGATCGTGTGTGAAGCCCTTAACAGCACATTTCTGAACACCCTTTGCCATTGGAATACCCAGACTAAACGTGTTTATTATATTTATAGCTATGATCATCTTGAATCAGTATTTGTAAATATTTTAGATTTTGTTTAAATGAAGCAAGCAAATTGTGCTGTGCTAAGTAAGGTTTTATTATTTAGTCATTTATTTTAATTATATACAAGTTAAAACAGTGATAAACTTTACAACATAAAAATAACTTAATACTGCATATTTATAGTTAATTAAATTGTTATTAATGCTACAGGGTGCATTCACTGTTACCGGCTTCCAAGGCTTAATCCCAATATATTGCGAGCCTGAAAAAAGACAAAAAAACAACAAATGAAAATTATAGTTACCACTATAAAGAACTAAACTTTAAATCTAATTGTTCTCAAATTTTTTTCAGTTGTAAGAGCCAACCATATTACATTTTTTATAACTGTAGATGCATGAATGGTAAGCCATTTCCACACTTATTGGACATACATACTCTGTATGTTAGCACTTTAAATTATAATAAAATTTATATTAAGTATCATCATCATCATCATCATGAACAGTTTCCAGCTTGTGGCTGGGTCAGTTAAGTAAATGCTTCCACTACTTTAAATTATAATAAAATTTATAATATACATAATATAATCATAGAGTTCAATGTGGAACAGAATTGAAATTTGGAATTTAATATAAATTCCACAGATCAACTAGTGTAAAAGATATGGACCTTGGATTGAGTAGAAATTGATTGACAATTAGGAAACTTCATTATATTTCCATCATAATATGAAAGAGTTAGGAACACATTGAATTAATATAATTTACATATATATATATAAATTATATTAATTATTATTATTATTATATTAAGGTTTGTGGGAGGACAAGTAATAAGATAAAGTGGAAGGGGACACTTTGATGAAACGACAGGGTGAAGGAAGTAGTAGAGGAGAAGAATAAAGCATTTAGAAGGAGTTTAAACCACAGGAATGAGGAAAGAGAAGAAGAAGAAAAGAGTTAAGCAAGTTGTACAGGAAGCCAGGAAGGATTGGATGCAAAAATGGATAGAAATGCTGGAACGGGACATGGAAGGAAGTAAGAAGGTATTATATAGCCAAGTAAGAAACAGGAGGAGATAAAAAAAGACAAGAAGTTATAATGATAGATGAAGAAGGAAGAATGTTGAAGACAGGAGAGGAAGAAAAAGAACAATGGATGAGTTATTTTGAGAAAATGTTCAACCCGGAAGAGGAAAGGAATGAGAGTGAAACAGAGGAGCAGGAAGAAATAGCAGAAGAGTAGGAAAGAGGTCCCACATGGAAAGAGGTGGAGGACGCATTAAAGAGGATGAAACAAAGAAAAGTACTGAGTGTGGAAAAACTGACTGTGGAAATGATGGGAGCAGCAGGTGAAACAGGTATATAAGGGTTATGCATGGTGCTTAGAGTGGTTTGGAAGCAGAACAAGCTACTGAAAGACTGGAAAAAAGAAAGTTATAATACCTATTTTCAAGAAAGGAGACAGAAAGAGGTGTACATATTATAGGGGGATAGCTCTGATGTGCCACTGTACAAAAATATATGAAAAAATACTGGATAAGGGAATAAGAAATAAAATGAAAGGAGGGTGGAGAGAGGAACACCACAGCTTTAGGGAACAGAGGTCTACAATAAAATTAATATTTGTCATATGACAGCTGATGGAAAGACTCGGTAATGGTATTTATGGATGTGGAGAAGGCATATGATAGCGTGGATAGAAATAAAGTTTGGAAAGCACTGGAGGAAGCCGTAGTGGAAAGAGGAGTTGTAATGAGAGTGGAAAGCATGTATTAGGATAACAGGAGTTGTGTTAAGATGGAGGGTGGAAGAATAGAGTGGTTCCAAATAAAAAATTGAGTAAAGAAGGGTAGTGTCCTTTCACCATTACTATTTGTAAGGGTAATGTAAATGGTCATGAACAAAGTGGCAGGAAAACACAGGGAAGAAAGAATGAAGGCCATGATGTTTTCTTATGACTTGCTGGTATTGGGAGAGAAGGAAGAGAAAGTACAAGAACAACTACAAGAATGGAATGAGGAAGTGAAGGAGTGTGGAATGAAATTTAGCATGGCAAAGTGTGAAGTGATTGTAATGACAAGGAAGAGGTAAGGCCTAATAAAGCTATAAAGTTGGATGGCTTAGAGCTGAGAAAAGTACAGAACCTAAAATATCTTGGAAGTGTGATTGAAGAGAAAGGTGGAAGGAGAGAGGATTTAATGAGAAAAGGACAGCAAGGAGGGTTGTTCTATAGGTGTGTAAGAGACCTGCTATGGAGAAGGGAAGTTCCTTGAAGTGTAAGGAAGTACTGTACAGGGTGTACTTTGTACCCATTGTCACATATGCAGCAGAAACATGGGCATTGTATGCAAGGCAGATTAGGAAAGTGGAGGCGATGGGAATGAAGTTATTAGGGCAGAGTTGGGGTACAGGGATTACAGGAGATAGTAGAGGAAACAAAAATGAGATGATATGGATGTGTAATGAGGATGGAAAAAGAGAGGATAGTGAAGAAAATGTTGGAAATGAAGTATGTGGGGAAAAGACCACAAGGGAGGCCAAAAAAGAGATGGGAGGAGCAGATAACAGGAAGTGTTCAAGTCAGAGGAGAAGAATGGAAAAAATTAAAGGAGGAAGAGTGATGGAAGAATAGAGGAATATGGAGGCATTTTACTAAACTGATCCAATCACAGGTTGGAAACAGTTGATGATTATGATTATGATGAGGCCTACATGTAATATTTTTAAATAATACATTGTGTATCCCTAAAATGTATATTCTAATTGATGACCTTTTCTTATATTTAATTCTCAATGCCATCCTTCAGCTTTAAAGTTTGTTGCCCAGAACTAATCTAACAATTACAATTTGAGAAAACATTCTTGTATGTATTTGTACAAGAGAAAATAAAAGTAAATAGATAGAACAAACTGTGTCTAGAGCGCAGGATTACCGTGACAAAGGTAGCTGTGACTGCCTCTTTGGCTACTTGAGAGAACTCCTCTGATTGGTGTAAGTATCCGTGTAGATGGGTCACATCTTTAATACGACGTTCCAAGAATCTCCATGTATTCTGGTAGTCCTCAGACTTGTCTTGTATCAAGCAAAGCTCTGTCATCTTGTATATACCGGCGAGGGCTACGCGACGGCTGTACCAATTGAACTGCACACAAAATATCAAACTACTCAACATAAATCACTCCATCAGTAACATCAATTCTGAACAAAGTGATCATATTTGCTACACCATGTTTTACTACTCAGGCATCAAGTTAAGTAAGACCTTGTAAGATAAGAATAGTGTATACGCACTATATTTTATTCCTAAGTAGGGAAAAAAATGATAATGCTATATCAGTGAAAAACACAAAATATCAGTTCAAGTTCACAGGTACCTACTACCTAGCAACAAACTGTGAAAATGAAAAAATATCGGTCCATCAAGACACTGTGAATGCCAGTCCCGGTGAAAAAATCACAGGTATAAATCATCGATATTTCAAAATCACAGTCACTGTAATCACTGATACTGTAAAATGAGTGTTTAGCCCATCTCTACTGTGTACTCCATAAGTATGTGAGAAAACATTATAGAATGCAGTTCAATGATTCATTATGTGAATACACATTAAAAAGTACAATACTAAAACACTAAGAGTTCATGGAAATGTTTCTGGGAACAATGTGAGAAAATATCTAGCCTCGTATTGTACCGTGTTTCTTTGATTCTCAGACACTAACAATTGTAAGATGCACGTTAATTTGTCAGAACCACCAACATTAAAAATATTTGATTCTAAGAAAATTTATAAAAATAAAAACCTAAATACCCTATACATCAGAAATATTTTTATTACAGAATTCAATTTACCAACAACATTAGTACTTTATTTTTCAGTAGGTTTGTTATTCATCACTCCCTTCTGAATCATGATCAGTCCGATTCTTCTGAGCCATCTTTATCGTCACTATACCATAGTATATTGTCTTCTGAGCCATGA
The DNA here is from genome assembly GCA_902141385.1 of Timema californicum. NCBI lineage: Eukaryota > Metazoa > Arthropoda > Insecta > Phasmatodea > Timematidae > Timema > Timema californicum. Next base: position 36,096 of record CABFOW010004284.1, read on the forward strand.
AGCCATTGGTCGTAAAAGAACTGTAATTCTAGGACACCATCGATTCTAAGACTCACCCCGTTTTTAGAGTTGTTCAAAGGGAAAAAAATGTGCATCTTAGAATCGAAGAAACACAATATATCTTCTGTGCTTTGAAGTAATTTTTTTCTATTTTTGCTATTATAATCGTTTTTAATAAAAATAAAGATGAGCTCATTAAGAGGTTTTTTCTCCTCTCAGCAGGCAGACTTCCACAATCAGTGATGATAATTTCACATATTATCCTTCCACAACTTTATTTTTACATTTACATCCAAGTATTCTTTTTTTCCTCTTCAATCAATTTTTCTGTATCATCTTTTTTAATGAGTCACATAACAAAACAACAAACAAACACTGCTAGGTGAAGAGGGTTTGACAGCAAAAACGAAGCGAGGAAGTGTGTATATAGGGGAACAACTTCCAACTGTTTAATCAGAGCAGTGTGTACGTTCTGATAAACTCCTATTCATATTTTAAGGATGAACAATAGTTGTTCTGAATGTTTGTTTGCATACGAGTTGAAATTCAACTTTCATTGTGTGCGCGCTCCCATATAACAACATTCATATTTACTATCCAACTAAATTGTTTAGTTGTTTGTCCACACCTAGCCTAACATATCTTAAATAGAAGAATACTAAACAAATTAAAAATATCTGATATTGAAAAATAGTTTCGCTCAAACCCAATTATTGGGGGCAGCTAAACAGAGCATTACAGATGTTAAAAATTCCTGCATTATTTTAGTAGTCTTAAAAAAATACGTCTGACAGCATCACAACAAAATAGAGGTGACAGAATTGAAAATCTTACATTTTGAGTTTTATAATTTTAAAAGATTTTATGTAGAGATAGAATTTGCTCATTTTCAATTTCGTTTATAGTTAAATGTTGAGGTTATGATGATAAAAGTATATTTAACTTTGCTCAAACAAATATTAATTTTTAATAGGGACAATATAGAAAATGTTAAGATAATTGTGGATTGCTTTAGTGGTTTTGAAGATTTATAAGTGCCATCCTCATAAAAATTACAGCAGTGTGAAGATATGTTCCTTGCAATAAGACAATTCCTTTTAGGCCGAATGCTGAAGAAACACAAATCTGGCTATAAAATATCAAGGGTATAAAGCCCTAAGGGTGTAACCATTAAAATATCAAAAATTGAGGTTAAGTTATTTTTGTGTTCTCTAGATTAAAATACACCTTAGGACCATGAGATGTTACCCTAACTTTAGTTTTGTACTCACTGTGACTATTTTACAAACAGGTGAATCGGTGTAAGCCACAAATTAATTAAGAAGTAACCATCAAAACAAGCATACATAGTGATATAGGCCAAAGAGCGTAACCAACATAATTTAATAAGACATTCTTAATAACTATTGTTTGAATTTAATTATTTTATCATTTGAATAATTGTATCATAAAATAGTATGAATATTTACTTTATACAGTAGCCCCATGGCTTCTTTGGTGCTGACCGACAGCTTTAAAAAGCTACCAGACCAAATTATGTATCCCTACGCCGAACTAGATGATTTGCAAAAACATGTGTTTAGCAGCTGTCACTTCTGATGGTCAAAATTTAGGTATATACCTAAATGTTGACTGTCAGAAGTCAGCTTTGAGCTGTCAGCCAGCACCAAAGAAGCCATGGGGCTACTGTAGCAAAAACAAATTAGTAAATAATATTTATTATGTTTTTTTATCTCCTGTAAATTTTGCATTTTAAAGGTTTTGTTCTTTGGCATTTATACACTTCATATAAATTAAATTTCTTTAAAAAAGTTTTAGTAAATGTGTTGTTAGTAAGGTCCAAGAACAATCTTACATCAATAGATCTGTCGCCAGCGTAGTAGCAGATATCATCCACCAACGTAAGTAAGTTGGCAAGTGAAGCAGGGACATTTGGCGGTAGAGTTTGGATAGCCAGGGCTTGAGGCCATTTGTCTATATATGGTGTGATCATACGTAATCTGGCTTCAACAGCATCTTGAATAAATACTGATGGTTTCAAATGTCTGAAAATACACCAGTATCTTCATTAATTTAATTTTTTATAACAAGTCCATTTGTTTATCACTGCGCATAATATGTACTAATTATGATAATGTGTTCTGGATGAGGAAGGTTGAATTTAAAGGAGTGTACCAGCACTTTCATGGATAGAGAGTGGAAAACCATTTTGAAAAAACCATTCTCAGTACACCCGACGGGGATTAAAATTAAAATCCTATCGCCCTGTCATCAGAGGTCTAGTCCAACGTGAGAGTGATGGCTTAGACCATGCGACCACCAAAGCAGGAAACAAGTCAATTGTATGGATTGATAAATTACTTAAAATATAGTTTAACTCATTTAAATTTTTTGGGTTACAATATAGTACTGTATAGAATGTTCCTAAAAACAAAATAAAATATATTTTCTCTAAATCACCACAAAAGAGATCAGTCAGAACAGAAAAGAAAATTTAATAAACAATGCAAAGTTGTAGGACAATGTAAATAAGTTACCTGTAGTTTGTAAAAATGTATGTGTATACTCAGTCATATTGTGATTTGGACAATTTTACTAAATTATTAAATTAATCTAATTTCACCAACTAGATAATGAATTTAGAAACACAATGTAGTCATAGTTTGGCAAGAAAAAATGTTTAAAAAAATATATTTTGTTTTTTGTGTTCATCACTGGTAACAATTTATTATTAGTAATGAGGTATAAATATATGGTAGTAGTTTTAGTAACTTTCGTAATTGTCAAAAATTACAGTTTCTCCTTATAGAATCATAATATAGTTCAAATTAAATAGAATGTAATACTTTCAGCCAAATTAATATGTCACACTAACAATGTTACAGGCCATCCTTCAGACTATAACTGAAGGTGAATTAATTATTATTATTATTACTACTACTAGCACCACTTCTTACTACATGTTTAGGTTATACGCACTTTTGCTAATGTGTAATGGAAAGGTGATTGTGCGATGAAATGAAGGACCTACAGTTTATCGTGGGATCCAAACCACGGTGGAGACCTGGCATTCCACACATTCACAAGTTGTGATTAATACAAGTCTTGTCAGAGGTGAAGGTAGAGTTTGGCAATCAGATAAAACTGTGTCGGGACCGAGGATTGAACCTCGGACCCCAAGCACAGAAGTTTGACACCTTATCCATAGACCACCAGGTCACCAACTGAAACTAAAAAAGATAAAAACTAACTGTATGTTGGCCTAAAGATCAACTTATAAAGTAAATTAAATAAGTTGGTGAGGGTTGGTATAGTGAGTAGGTTATACTTTAATAAGCTAATCTAATCACAAAAAATAAATAAACCCACTGATCTACTTTTTTTTTACTTTGTTCAGTTTATAATAATTCTATACTAAATAAATGAACATTACATGTTAGGACCTGTTCCGGAATTCTTTGTCTGCTGTTTCATTTGTTCGGCAAGTTTCTTGTTACAAGATGTACAAAAGTACAGGACAAGTTCTGCTCCTTCCCTTGGAAACATACCATGTGCTACGCCTGCATAGCCAATGGACTCGGCACCTGTACAAAGAAACTTACGTCTAAAACACCTTTGTCAAATTGAATGTGAGTAAAAAATATAACAAACTACATATAAAGAGAGGCTTTAGATGAAAAATAATAGGTACCATTGCTTCCCCCAAAGACAAACTTTGTAGGACTGTTAAATAATGTTTGGTTTATTTGTGGCACTAACCAGCAGTCACTAGACCTCGGTCATGGTCATGATGGTTGCATGTTACTAGAGATCATGACCAACCACCTCTAATAGAGATTGCTTCTGATCTCGGTGGGTTTTTACAGTTTTTATATTGTGTGAAATAAAAATGAGCCCAACTAATTGATAACTTACTAGAGGAGTGTTCTCTGACACTTGTGGCCCTCCTTGTACTAAGATCCTGCAAGCCCCCTTATCAAAACTTCAACAATATTTAACATCATAATATGATATTGTTTCAATAAATAAGGTAACAAAACCTCTCATGAGAATTAAGGTACTCTTGCTACCTTATTTACTGAAACATCCTTGTGTATATTGTTAGGACTATGAATACAGGTTGTTTCACTCGTTCTTGGCCTCCAGTGCTTCTCATACACCAATTACATCCATTAGTTTGAAAGCTATAAGTGAAACTCAGGGGCCGATGAGCGAGACACCCTGGCTCACTCTCAGTCTCATACACCTATTGCATCCATTAGTTTGAAAGCTATAAGGGAAACTCAGGGGCCGATGAGCGAAACACCCTGGCTCACTCTCAGTCTCATACACCTATTGCATCCATTAGTTTGAAAGTTATAAAGGGAAACTCAGGGGCCGATGAGCGAAACACCCTGGCTCACTCTCAGTCTCATACACCAGTCTCATACACCAATTACATCCATTAGTTTGAGAGCTATAAGGGAAACTCAGGGGCCGACGAGTGAATGAAACATCCTGTATATAAAAAATAATGAATAAATTGATTCATATTATGAAAAAATCTGGCGCCACTGCAAAAAATTAGGTAAAGGAAGCAAAGAAGACTCGACAGTACCAGCACCACCATCTACCAGCATTTATCAATAGCCATAACTAATATAATTTGAATGTCTTCAATCAATTCAATTTAAAAGAAAAAGGAATGGAATTAAATACAGCCTGTCGGTACTTGAGTTTATCAACCATCATCTCTCACCTGCGCTCAAAGCATTTTTTGTCCAGCCGAAGTTTTGTACAAAAGGCAGAGATGCATTGAGGATATTTTCTTTTATATTCCGCTCATATTCATCTCCACTTTCCTCTGAGGAGGAGTCGCTCAAGTTCTCTTTAGATGAGGAGTCTGTATTGTCAGTTGAAGAATAATGCCTGCTGCAGGAATATGGTGGTCCAACATGTGTAGAAAATAGCTTCGAGGAAGCCCACAGGCTCCTAGTTCCTAGAAAATGTGATTCCTCAAATTATTAAAACAGATTTAAATGGACACTATAACCAATTTAATTCAATAAAATAAAGTTAATGGTTGGTAATTATTTTTTCAATGCATCTTCATACCTGTTTGGGTTTACATATTAATTACGTTAATGGCATAGCGATGAGAAAGATGGGATATTTTCCAGAACTTGTGGGGAGGGAGAGTGGGAAATAATTTAGAAAAAAATTCTTAGTAAACCAGAATGATATTCAAACCTCAATCTTCCATCTATTAATCCAGCATAAAACAAAAGTGAAGCGTTTGACCGGGTGAACAACGATGAATGCAAGAGTTTGCCTTGACCAAGAATACTAGCGTATTGAAATTAAGGTCTCCAAAAGCTTTAAATCCAAATTAAAAAATCTGGATATTTGCCAGCAGAGGTGTAAAGTCTTATAATCGGCAGTTCTCAGGCACCAATCATCAAGAGGATGTTAATACTATAAACATGTTGTCAAGTAAGCAAGTATTTAAAAAAAATATATATATATATATATATATATATATATATACCCGCCTCGGTGGCGTAGTTGGCTAACGCGCTTGTCGTGTTGAAGCTCGACTGCTGAGGACGAGGAGATCGAGGTTCGAATCTCGGTCGGGTGAACTGGGGGTGGTTTTTCCTAAATGGTTTTCCCCTCTCCCTCCACGCAAATGCGGGTTCATTTCCTCTAATTCAACCTTCCCAATTCCTAATCCATTAGCGTAATTAGTACTTAAAAGCGTATAACCCGAACGGGTAGTAAGACGTGGTGCTAATATTATTATTATTATTTAAAAAAATAAACGTTTCTTAGTATGTTACAGTGCCGGTGTTTAAGAGAAACAGTATCTGAGTTTAGGATGGGAAACCAGCACCGGTTAATTTTTGCACCTAGTCAGGATTTGAGTTCTGGCCTCTTGAGTCAGAGACACAAGTAATGTACACTAAATGCAGTAACACTGCTGGCAATAAGCAAGGTTGAAAACTAAGACCAAAGAGAGAGCAGCATCAAGCTTGTAATTGAGGAACGGGGGGGGGAGGGGGTGGGGAAATCATTTAATGTGCACTTTCTGAAGTGACCGATTACATCAGCATAAAAGAATGTCTATGAGCGAGAGCGAAAGAACAGACAATTTTGTCAGGAAAGATAGTTTCACATACCTTACAGGGTTCTTTTACATGCCACAATGAACATGGGACCAACGGCTTTACTTCCCCTCCTAAGAAAGTTGTGCTATGAAAAAATCTTTCAACCCCGTCTGGGTTTGAACCCACCAACAACCGCTCCTGAGGCGAGAAATTTACCCCGAGACCACAGAGGTTGATGTAACGTGAAAAACAAATGCATTTAATCAACTAGGGTTGGCCATACTCAAGTGCCTGTGGGAAAAGCTCGCTACCACTCAACTTTATTAGAAACAAATATATTTTATTTTTATCTTGGACACACTGAGTTGCCGAGAAGATTTGGATGTGTCATCACAATTGAACATGGACTTTAAGCTCATGACCACTGTTCTTTGGAAGTATTCTGTATTGTGGGCAGTTAAAACTTCTTAACTCTTGCACTGGGTAATCTCTTCAAACAAAAATATACCTTGGCAACAATCATAGTATTCAGTTATTTGCGACATTCTTCAAACTGTTGAATAAAGTGTCATTCATTGAGTAAAGCTTCTGGTAAAGGTCTGATTCTCTTCCTCTTTTGTCATTTAGCAAAAACATCCCCTCAATCACTGCATAGCGATAATTAGTTCCAGAGATTTTTTTGCCTGTAGCCATTATGTGATTCGTCCTTTGACAAGGGCAATCTCAATCCAAATCATAAATTTACTATAGCGGGTCACCAGATTGGGTGTAAACAAAGTATGAAACACCTTTTCCCCTTTATTAGAACGTTATTGCACTAATTCAGTGGCAGTATCTTTCCAAATAGAGGTAGTTATTCGTTTATTGGCATTCACCCAAAATTTTGGCTCATTATCATTTTTAATCTTACATGATTTTCTGTATGACCTCACAGTCCCGCATGCACCTATGTCCCTTGTTTTAGTTTATGAAAAAAATCCAAACTTGAAAAAAAGTTACCACAATATATAGTGTCCTTTTTTTTTTCAAACACTTGTGTGAGGCTCAAAACAACCCTCCTCTAATGGGTCAATAATATCTTCTGGATCTTTAGAACCAACCTATCTATGTACAAATCAAATTTAGAAATAAATTCAGTTTTACTGTCACAAAGTGATCAAATTTTGACACACCACTTGGCTGAAGGTTTCAATAACAGGTATTGCTTGAACCAAAGTATCATCTTGAAATGGAGCATGGTTCCATCGAATGACAGTTGTGAACAGGGGAGAAGTGTTCAAGGTAAGTCATTATAATCATCATCATTCAAAGTTTCTGCCTGTGCGAGTCATCTGGTACATCCTCTTCCATTCCCGTCGATCTTTCCAAACTTATTCCTCAACCATGTGTCTCCAATCGGCTCCTTTAGCTTCCAGTTCATTCTATGCTTGTTTGTGGTCCTGCAATAGGTCTTCTACCCTTCTCTTTGTTCTGTTCTTTGGCATTCTGTCCTTCTCCATTCTTTTCACATGACCTAACCAAAGCAACCCTTGTCTTTTCATTGTTTCTTCTAATAGAATAACTTTTAAACCACCCCCAATTATTTTATTCCTTAACCTGTCTCTTCATGCTACATTCTCAATACCTCCAGGAACTTCATCTCTGCTGCCTGCAATATTCTTAAATATCTCTTCGGCCAAGTCCAGATTCCAGAGCTGTATGCCAATATTGGATGTAGATAAGTATTCAATACAAGTTATATGACAGTCCTAGTTTTGACCAATGAGGGTCATAGCCAGGTTTGCCTTTTACAAGCTGTTACACATTATTGTTAAGATGTAAAAAAGAACCAAACGGGAAGTAGTTGTTCTTTGTCATGATAAGGGAATAATTTGGTGTATTGTTTATCTAGGATGCCAGGCCTCCACCGTGGTTCGGATTCCACGTTAAACTGTAGGTCCTCCATTTCATCTCACAATCACCCTACCATTACACATTAGCGTAAGTGCGTACAACCCGAACGGGTAGTAAGACGCGGTGCTAATAATAATAATAATTTAGCTAGTGTGACACATTAGGGAGAAATATTTTTACACATCCCCATTCCAAATTCAAGGGCAACCATTGCTTGAATGTCTTCTGCATTAGAACCATTCCAAGTATTAAATCTAGAACGAGGAGGAAAGTCATGCGTTTAGTCAAGAATCTGGTTAGAGGACACCTCAGTTTGGTCTGCTGTGTGTATAAATACTGAGTGACTGGAAGGGGAGGAGATAATTCTCCCCTCCCTGGGTATCCGGCCTGAACCTAACTATCCCACCCTCCCGAGTGTGGTGATTTGGAGCTTTTTAGGTACTGAACTAGAAACTGCCCTGGGCCACAATGTCCAAGGGTGCGTGGCGCCACTTTTTGCCGTACCATATCACATTTAAGTCAAGTCTTAAGTTGGATTATAAGGCGTATGAGCTACGACGGGCCTAGCACTCCAGTAGTGGATAATCTATGGCTTGAATAAAAAAAGTGACCCAGATCACAGGCTGGAAACAGTAATGGATGTAAAAAAACTTAACTATATGGCATTAGGAACTCAAGTTCATTGCACAATTAATCAAGTACGCCACCCATCACTATCATGAGCAAGTTCTATCCAGTCCACCTTGTTACACCTTCTCTTTCAGGTCCATTCTAATGATATAAGATTTAGGCGCTCAATTTAATTGTAATGCAACCTGCTTCAGTGTCTATGGTCACAAGGTCTAAAGCACTCATGTTAGACTAGACTGCCAATGACAGGGAGATCGAAATTCGAATCCCGGTGAGGTGTAATGAGGATTGTTTTCCACTCTCCTTTCATACAAATATGGGTAAACATCTTCTAAATTCAACCTCTCTCATCATTAAGACATTAGCATAGTTAGTAAATATAAGTATAGCCTTTACAGGTAGTAACACACAGCACTAAAAAAAATATATTGCTAATTACTTTTCTAATTAGTCTTTTGTTCTTCTCAAGCCCTTTTTTAGAGGTTATTGCAAATTGATTTCATTTTGATTTTAGATAAAAATATGACTATACTACCATAACCAGGAGAGCTCTTTCGAACACAAACAAAATGTAAACTGTGTGTCAGTCATTGGATCCTTGCTCAGTCCTCTTGCGAGCATCCATATTGGCTCTAATTGCCACCAACAAGTGAAAGGGATAATCAAAATTATTTTGCTAGTTATTATAATTAGCACCGCGTCTTACTACCCGTTCGGGTTATACGCACTTAAGCAAATGTGTAATGGTAGGGTGATTGTGAGATAAAATGGAGGACCTACAGTTTAACGTGGATTCCGAACCACGGTGGAGGCCTGGCATTTCCCACATTAACAAGATGTCTTGTCAAAGGTGAAGGAAGGGTTTGGTTTTTGTTAGTTGAAACAAAAGGTTTTTCAGAGGTCATCTTTAACTGTTTAAGTGTTCAGTGATGTCACGATCAAATGAGGGCATTTTGTTTAAGTGTTCAGTGATGTCACCATCAAATGAGGGCATTTTGTTTAAGTGTTCAGTGATGTCACCATCAAATGAGGGCATTTTGTTTAA
>CABFOW010004284.1:46908-58882 GCA_902141385.1 Timema californicum
TGTTCAGTGATGTCACGATCAAATGAGGGCATTTTGTTTAAATGTTCAGTGATGTCACGATCAAATGAGGGCATTTTGTTTAAATGTTCAGTGATGTCACCATCAAATGAGGGCATACTGTATAAGCACTGAAAGATGTTTGACTAAACTTGCTGATAGGCTTTTAGCCTACGTCCAAGTGAAAAGAATATTATTATTCTTGGTGTTGTATGTGTGTGCAAACTCAAAACCAAACATTTGCGTCAGGCCAAGAAATAATAATGCTACCACCTTCCACTAAGAAAAATTTTAATCTTAAAAGCCTTCAGACTTTTGATACAAGTAAATCTTTGGGAAATGCCAATAAAAGCTCAGGCAAATAAGAGACTTAGGTAGACATGAGGAAAAAAATTATAAGAAAAATCGGGATGCTTGTTGAAAATATAGGTAATCATTCCTCATAAGCTTAGTGACCCAAGTGTCGAGGTATTTAAGGACATTAAAACTTTATTAAATCCTTACTTTCCCTCTACAGCAATTCTAAAGAGTCAAGGTCATGAATTCCCTGAGATAAATAAATTAAAAGCCACCTTTATAATGAAAAGTGCAATAATGACTTAGTTATTTTTTAGCTCAGTCTCAAAATGGGAAAGGTCCCATGTGTATCTTAAAAAAAAATTGAGTCCAGGTAATCAAATAGGTAAACATGTTTAGTTTATAAATCAATTGTATCAACAGTATAAATTGATAAAGAAATAAACAGCCTCTTAAATTATAGTATTGATGATTTATTTAGCAGTTTTTTTTAGGAATACATGCTTTTTTCTCAAATTATTAGTGGAGTTTAAATTGGATGTTTACTTAAAAATTCCACAAGACTACCATTAGATGGAACATTAAAAAAACTGTGAAAACAATTTTTTTTTTAAATTCCTTACTTTCTAGTAAAGTGCAATGAATAATTTAGAAAACAAAAATTTAGGCAACAGTAATGATATATATATATATATATATATATATAAGAGAGAGAGAGAGAGAGAGAGAGAAAGAGAAAGGCCAAACTATATTTTAAAATTCCTTGACTTTTCCAGGTTCCTAAGCCAACTTCCAACTTTTTCAGTCACTATATGGGTTATTCTCAACTGAGGGACAAATAGGAAATTCAAAACTAGAAAAATTAAAATTTCAAGAAAAGTATATTTATTGCCTTATTACACAAATGTATTAAAGAAGTAATAAAACTAGCAGAGCTTGATTTTACAATTTTCTCATTTTTTGTTTGTTTTTTACCAAAGTGGCCATCCATCTATCACTTCGCTAATGCACATAAATATGTTATAATCTCCAAAATCCAAATAGCATGTTTATTTTTGCTAGGTATAACATTTTTTTTAACAATAATACAAAGAAAATTAAGTTTCACATTTCTCATTTTTTTATGTTTATAATATCGCAAATGTTGATAATGTATAGAAAAAATTCTAAGACTGTCAATGAGAAATAAGTGATTTTATTGTCGTTAGCAAAGTTATGCTTGGGAAAACAGCATTTACATTAAAATTTCACTTTACTAACATGAGCTACGTGACTATAATTAGTTTCATCACCTAATTGACGTTAGTGAGGTGATGACACCAGTTTCGTCACTAAGCAATGTTAGCGAAGTGAGGTTTTTGGTGGACTTTTGTGTTTCATAGCTATAATATACGTATAAAGCGGCAAACAAACATTGAAGTTAATTTCTGCCTCCTCTTATGTTCAACTGAAATAATATTGGCTTAGTTATTTCAAAAACTCCAAATAATTATAATGTTAGCAAAGTGATTTGCAATTAACACGCTCTATACTATTTACCTGAATTTCCGTACGTTGACCGAGTAGTATTAGATTAACTTTTTAACTAATGAAATAACAAGAACTAGTAAGTAAAGGACAACAATACACTACGGCTAATGGGGAACAGCGAAGCATTCTGGAAAGTTTTAGCCCCAAATTCAAAATATCGTGTTCGTCCAGTGTGTTAGTTGGGGACAAACACTGATTAAAATGTCGAAATTCATCAATAATTTATTGAAATGGATTCTTCAAATGAAAATAACAGTATTACATGAATATTTTACCATGGTTATATATATTTTACTTATTTTCTTATTTTTGTATACAACTTTAAACTTCAAAATTAAGAGGTGGGTACAGTTAGCGAGGTGATGAAAGGAACTTTTAATAATAATTTGGTCTAATTTGTTTTTAATATTACCATAGTTAAATGTTTCTATCAAGTTTTATACACTTTCTACTAATAAAAAAAATTGTTGCTTGTTTTAAACATAGTAAAATATTTATAAAGACATGAAGCATAAATTGTCCCTCAATATGAGAATGACCCATATATTAAAAACATTATTTTATTAAGATCACAACTTAATGTAATACTATTTCTAGACACATACATCATCTGAAATTGTGTGACTATGATGGAGTTAAAAGAATTTCACTCTAAAACAATGGGCAATAGTGTGGTGCGATCTAAGTTAGAATTCAATTAGATCCAATTGAATACACCAATACATTTTAAAATTGTTGCGAGACACATTATTTTTTAGTTTCTTCTTTCAATAGCGTAATCGAATTATCAAACATGTGCATGGCTCAACTTTGATTAAAAACACGCAAAGAGTGTGATGAAAAGATGAAACAAAACTCACATGTTGACTTTGAGAATTCATATTAGTATGCTCAACTGTGTTTAAAAAGATTCACAGTGACTATGAACTGGAAGAAAAGAGTTATTTTGAATATTGTAAATGAAAGTTTTGTATTATTTTAATGAATGTGTGAAAATTCCAGAAATTTGATCAAATTCCCTGACTTTTCCCTGACAAAGCAAATACCCTTAATTTTCCCTGTTTTCCAGGTCATTGACACCCTGACCAATATAAAACACTTTTATTTTGCAACAAATAAATAATATTTTGCCATAATCAAAGTAAAAATATTAATACAATTCCCATGAATATTATATTAAATTACAAAACATTAAGCTAAACACTTTGTTTAAGAAACATATATTTGTGTTATAGTTTCTAATTGAAATAGTTTATTCTCAAATATTATACAGGTTATCTCTCTTTGCTAAATATATATTAAATTATAAAAGAATTTGAAGCAATAAGTCTACTATTGGAATTATTCCATCCTATCCTGTATCAAATAAGCTACTATGTTTTTTCAGTATATTTAATCCTAGGTTTTCCTTCTCTATCAATGTGTGGTAAAGTTTATCACTCCATTGTTAAAACTTAAGAACTACCATTGATTGTACTTTAAATAACAACAATGTAAGTTAATTACTACATGCATTCTGTACCCCACAAAATAACACTTTAGTTAAGTCTTCATATCAAATATAAATAGTTACATGGCATAAGCCCAGTGTCTGATGGAATGTTTAACAATAAAACAGTGAAACAATAAATAAAAAATTATAAAAATGTACATACATTTTAAGAAAATCCATTAACTCTACCAAAATTACAACTGTATCATTTATTTTTAACAAATTAAATGGAATTACACAATCAAATATAAAATCCATAGCTAGTAACAATAATTATTTAAATAATTAAATTCATAAATGCATGATGTTTTAATCAACAGTTTAGTTTTGGTATTGCTAAATCAGGATACAAAATTTAAAACATTTACTCCTCATATATTTTATAAACCGATTTAAAGACCTTCCCAAGGATCGTTTTCACTGAATAATAAAAGATTCAACATTGTAGTTCAAGATTTTTACCATTTTTCAGCTATTAACAATAATTTTATTTATTTTCCTTTAGTAATCCCAATTTAATCTCCTAACAGCTCTTTTATTATAAATGTTTTAATTGCCTATAATGATAGGGTTTTTATTAATTATTAGAAAGACAGCCAACAATATAAAAAGAATACACATTTTTAAAAGTTTTTTTACATAAATTATACTGGTTATTTTTCAAGACAATCTCCTTCATATTTTTAAATTTCATTTGAAGCACATGCGATGTAAGTCTTAAATAATGTAGTTTCAAGCACCGAAAAATTAACCAACTAGTTGTGAATTGGAGCAGTAGCATAACTATTACTAAGTACTCTTTCACACAAGACACTTTCAAGACACAGCACATAATTGTCAGCCCATCACACAAGACAAAGGCAAGCCACTAGGTTACTTCAGTGCCATGGTGTATGTGGAAGCTGTAATGATCTTGTCACATTTGTGTTGAAATATATTATTCAGATTATAATGTCTTAAAATAATATGATAATAAGTTTTTTAGGTTAGTTGAGTGACTTAAAAAAACTAACTAAAAATAAGATAGGAATGTTTAAGAAAACACAAAATTTTAGAAACAATATAAAATACACGAAAGAATGAAAAAACAACAGAAAGAAGAAATCATTGATCAACTTATCACATATAAGTATTCATAAAATGTTTAAAAATTTAAATACAAGCATAAACTTGAAGTAATCTTGAATAGATTTAACTATGTATAAATTAATTAAAAACTTTAGGTCTTCAAATACATTTTGTATAGCTTTTAATTGATTATTTAAACATTTACATCTTTCCTTAATTATATATTAACAGAAAATGGAATAAGTCCTGAAAACAATAATAAGAAATGTGCACTGCATAAAGACCTTAAATACAAACATTCCAGAATTTCCTAATTATTTCAAAATTCAAGTGGAATATTGTGAAAATTAATTAATGGTAGTATTAGTAGAGTCCTAAAGTGATGTACAGACTTGTACTAAACATATTAGGTTATTTGTATAAAAGATAAACCATTTTAACACTTGTGAGTTGCCACATATTGTGTCGTGTGTGAACGCTCTCAATCAACTGCATATGTTTACTGTGGCAGGGAGATAAATGATATTTGTGGTTCCACAAATCTTTGTGAAGGGTTTCATTTACTCCCATGTATCTGTTGTATCAATAGTGTCTTGCAAGTGTCCTGTGTTAAAGGGATCCAGCACCAGTTTGGAGATTTTACTTGGCAGCTTATGTTTTTCGTTTGGACTCACTAATACATTCAATCACACGACCCAACAAGCCTTCCATCAGATCAAACGCATTCATAGCAGAATTAACCACAGAGACTTTGTTTTCATAAGGCAAGTTTGGAAGTTGCTGGCCCCCAATTGTGATAGTCACTTCTTGTCCTCTTTTTACCTTCATTCCTTTGTTTTCTTCAATTCTTTCTTGTTTCAACTCTTTCAATTTGAGTTCAAAATGTGCTCGAGAAATTATTAATCCTCTCTTAAGTGGCTCAAAAAAGTGATATTCAAGATCCGAAACACAGTCCCAGATACCTGTCAAGTTATCTTTATCGCGAAGCACCAAGAAACGAACAAGGTTCAATGCAGACACAATTTGGTCACCTAATTCTACAAGGTCACTTTCTGCTCCATTTGGCAGATTGCAAAAAGCAAGAAGTAAGCCTTTAAAGTAACCACCGGAGAAATATTTCAAGCACACTCCTTTTATACCCAGGATATTAGCAACCATATCCTTGAATTGAGTAATTAGAAGTCCCATCACTCCAGAATGATTCACTATTTTTTGAAAGTTATACATAACTAAGTATCGGCCTTTAGAGTCTAATACAAATAAATAACTCTTCAAAATCTCTACACTAAGTTTTCTATTTAATTCTACCTCAGAATATATCATCACTTTCATGAGTGATTCAGTAAAATATTTATGGTATGGTGAATCTAAGACATCTGATGGTACATGACTCCCTACTAGCCTTTGAAGCACTGCTTTCATAAGCAATAAACCTTTGTAAACAAGTAAATTGTTAGAGTCTTGAAGAAGTATGACATATACTAAGTATAAAGTTCTCTGGAATATGTAAACTGGGTTATAAACACAAGGAACCTGATCTAATAGTATCTCTTCTGCGAGGAGAAGGTATATTAAAGTTGAATATGACAAAGTGTCAACTCTTTGTTTATTAGCAAACAGATCATCATCCACAAAATCCTCTTCCCCACTTGAGAAAAGTGCATCGTCTGTTTTAATACATTTAATGTTATGTTCACATTCTCTTCTTTCTGTATAGTCGAGAAAAATGAAGAGATCACTCACAAGTAAACTCAAATCTTCAACAAGATTTTCAGCGATTATTCGGGATAAACTCTTTGTTTTGTCATCATGTGTGAGGTCTAGACAATTAAGTGGTTTTCCAATAAGTTGAAGAATAAAGCATGCTAAAACCTTTCTTTGATAACCATCTTTCCTGTCAAATGGGGAAGTTAAAGTCTCCCCTTTGCGTTTAAGTGAAATTTCTAAGACAAAATGTTTGTAAAATGAAGAAAGGCCACTATAAATATATGTTATCCGTTTAGCGTTTGGATCAGCATCCAACAACAATTTTTCTTTGCCTTCGAGTTTATGGTTGTCAGGTAACGGCAATGAGTTTACATAAGCTAGAATCATATTTAAACACCATTCTAATGACTGACCTCGTTTGCTTGGGACTCTAAGAAGAACTATTTTTAATGGTTTCAACAGAGACAAAAAATTTGCATCACTATCTGCAAGTTCTGCTTGTTCTAGGAATTCTAATAATGCTTCCTCTGGATTTGCTTCTGTTGCGATTTTCTCTAAAATAATTTCACAACAATTAAATAAATCAGGGGAGTTTTGAAGTGTGTTCTGTGAAAGATATTTAGTTACTAAGGGAATCAAATCCCAACTTTTGTCCTTTAAACATTGTTTATACTTATTATCATTGATAACCGCCAAAGCATCATCAAAGTTCCCAACTGAGAGAAAGTCACTTACTTTAGTAACCAAATTATTAGATATATTATTTATGTTTAAGTTATTCATCATGAACCAAAATATACAAGAACAACTTTTTTCTTCAAGATTGGAAAGCCACGTTTTCTGAACTGAAACCAAAGATCGACTGCAGTGAATGTGAATGTTCTGGAACAATAGGAGAGATTGCAATCACTACTTTGCTCTGTCATGGTTTAATAATGTTAACAAGAAATAAAAAATTTTAAAAATACAATAAAATCAGTGAACTACATGTGAAGTATAGAATCAACATAGTGAAGACTGTGATAGTAGGCAGGCCTGTTTCAATCAAATGTAACTTTACAGGAAATAACATGGGAAACATTGGGAATTACAGCGTGAATTAGCTAAAAATTAAGAGTGATGAATTAAATAAACACCCAACAATTTTATATGGGCTTTTTCAGACGGATATTCATAATTAACAATAATCTCGTTTATTGCAGAGCATTCACATACTATGCTATAAGCTAACGTTAGCTTAAATATAATTACTATAATAGGTATGCAAAAAAACATAGTCTGGAAATGTTCACATGGAAGCATTAAAACCAATAACCTAGGCACAATTGTAATTCTTGATTTTAGAATTTAGGACCTTGATGATGTAATAAAACAATGGCCCAAGTGTGAAAAAAAAATATATACACACACACACCATTCCTAAATTATTTTAGTTTTCTAACTCATTCCAATCGAAAAAGGTTTAGCAGTCAATTGAATCAATCCTGACATGAGGTAGTGGATAATACCGGGTCCTACCCTCCGTATTCTCGACTATTTTTTTAACAGTTTTGTGTTACCCAATGTGGCATCTAGTCCAGTGATAGCTAACCTCCAGGTTGAGGCCCCCTTTGGGATCATTGTATGGTGGTGTTGCAATATTTGAAGAGGTTATAGCATATTTATTATTTTATGTGATCATGATTTTAGTAAAATGAAATATTCAACTAGAAATAGAAAGGGTAAAAATGGTGTGAATCTTTTTACCTGCGTAGGGTTGTTGGGTTAATTTTTTTTAGGCACAGCATCTTGATATCAAGTTTAGTTGGTTATCTAAATCTGAAAGTAGCTTGCTGACTTAGGCCTATATCTCACAACTATGTTATATTTTGATTCTTTTATAGTTAGCTATTTGGGCACCTTTTAGAAAATACAAACATATTTTGCGGCGAACACTGATGATTGTATATTATTATTATATTATATATGTATTGATAGTATTTATTAAAAGTGAGAGCTGCAGATCACATGACCTGAAGTCTGAATATGTGAATGTATATATAGAAGCATTTTCTAGCTGTCAGAAATGTAAATCTTCATCTATATTAATAAAATGAAGAGTTTGTGCGTCTTGTCATGAGCATTGCGTGATATCTACCGCATGCAGAGCTCAGAAATTTAAACATTAGCAGCCTTGTGAACAAACATATGTGCACCTCAAAGCAAGAATTTTAAAAATTTTGATTTAATTTTTTTTAAATAATTAAAAATTGTGTCAAAAGAAAAAAAAAATCTGTCGGTTTGAAGCAAAGAAAATTGTTGCCAGGAGTAACCCCGCGATCCATTATGCATGATTACCACAGGCAACGCCAAGTACTCCTGCAAATTTAAGATAAAATTGGGTTATAGCATTCCCAGGTCAGGTGCTGCAGTCGATGGGTTGGTAATTTTACCTGTTTCACCACAGTTCATCCCTAATCCCCCTTAGCGTTTTGTCTGGATTCAAAAGTAGCTGGTTGTTTAGTGTAACAGCCTCCTGTTCGCATGTGTAGTGCTGCAGTAACTTGCTTAGATCACATAAAAAATACCCTGCTAATATGATATCATTTGAATCCACAGAAGTTAGCATAGGATCGCAACAGTCCAGAGACAAAAAATAGGCTCAAACTTGCAAAAGTTTGGAAAATACTGGGCTGGTTCATTGCATTTATGTAATGGTACCTTCATTTTATTTTGTAATAGTATAATATGAATTTAAAAAGGGTGCAAGGATAATTGATAAAATTTAAAAAAACATGTATATAAGTTTACAAACATCTCTAAATTTAGGTACCAAGTTAGTCTATATCTGAAAGAAATACAAACCTAAGCCTGAGCAGTGGTATAATACAAGTAGGGCAGTTAAGCCCAGTTGATGTTCTTTTGGTGAACAAATGGTATATACATTGTAAAATGAAAACTACCGCTCCCACAGTAATTTTTTAAAAGTTTTTATACATTTGCTATTAAAATATCTATTTTCTTTAAATTTAATCATTAATTTAAATCAATATCTGCTAGTTTTGTCTCAAGGTGCCACAGTACAGTACCTTATTATTGACTTCAGCATACACTAATGAAGCAAATAATAAAAAATATTGCCATAGTTTCAACAATGACCTCATATTATACATAATGTAATTAGTAAATATGATATCTGATGCAAATGTACCTGAAGATACTTAAGATAATTTAGATCGCCCAAACTTTGATAGTCCTCTACTGTTAATTGTGCAAGTGTGTGCTTTCTATGACCTCATGTATTAAGCACATTTATGAGTAGACATTGTTTATGATAAGCCAATTAAAAACTGAGGTAAAAATCACTTTAATTTAAAATATTCATGCATAAAGTTATGTTAATTGTGGTCATGGTGTTTATCGTGGAAAGAAGTGGTAGCTAGCATGGCATTAAAATGATAACTTTAGTTATTTTATTCAGCTTAAAATATTTTTAGCACTGTGTCCTACTATCGGTTGGGTTATAAGCTTAGGTACTAATTACACTAATGGACTAGTAATTGGGTAGGTTTAATTTAGAGCAAGTGAACCTACATTTGTGTGGAGGGAGAGTGGAAAACCATTTAGGAAAAACCAGCCCCAGTTCACCCAACCGAGATTTGAACCTCGATCTCCCCATCCTCTGCAGTCTAGCTCCAACCTAAATGAAACTAGTGTGTTAGCAAACTACACCAACGAGACGGGTGCTTAAAAATCAAAGATAAATTATTTAAAGTGTTTTCTTTTACTGTGCAAATGTAATTTTTATTTTTTACTTATTTGAGGTATTTAACTTGCAGGAAAGGGCCTGTCAATTTTGCCGAGAAAGGTATTTTCATATACCTTCCAGGGTTATTTTACATGCCATAATCAACATGAGACAGGTGGCTTTACTTCCCTTCTGAAGAAGTTGTGCTACATATTATTATTGTTCAAGAAAAATCTCGAGCCCTGCTGGGTTTTAGCCCACAAACAGTGGGTTCCAAAGCGAAAACTTTCCCCCAGGACGATCGAGGTCAATGCCAAATGTAATTAGTAGGTACGTAATTATGAAGTAGGCCCAATTTTACTTTTGTTCGCTTTTTTCTTCCAAAAATAAATTGTTTGCATACTGGTTCCTATATGCCTAATCAGAAAAGCCTAGGATTCGAATCCTAGTATACTAATATTGTTTGACATTTCCATCCTAGTAAAATGAGTTTGACTAGGCCCTAACCAAAGAAAAAGTTGGCAAACAGATATTTTTTTCTGCTCAGTTATTTTTAATAATGTTAAAAAAAATAGAGATTGAATACATTCAACTAATAATTTAAAAGGTAAGTTGTTATATAATGCCTAAAAATACTTTATAGGACCCATTTGACTCCCATAAGTTAACAAGAAAGTTACCTTCAAATATCTTCGATTTATTCAACAACTTCATGTGTTGAATAAAACATACAGCCATAATTAATATTTGAATCAATGTTTCAAGAAATAAAGAAATGTTTACTAGTTTTGAGTCTTCAATAGTATTTACAAAGAACCAAGTAAGTAAATTTTGGTATATGGCTGAACTATTCCACATCCACAATAAACTAAACGTCCATAACCAACACAAGAAAAACAAATATAACCAACACAAAATTAGTTAAGAAAATAATTATAGAAGCCATTTTGGAAAATTTATTTTTATTAAAGGAAAATAAAATGTTAAAAAAATATGTAACATCATGTTTGAATGAGCCTATAACATACAAATCTGAGTAATTTGGCCCAAATAGCGTAAAGTACATATTAAAAAATAAGTAATATCTAGCATTTCATACATTTTAAGACGCTCCAGGGCCCAAACCAAAATGTGTATCAATAACACAAAGGGGGGCCCTCATGTTAAAACCAATTCTCTATCCAAACATATAAGTGAGCATAGCCCTAGACCCCACAGATCTAATAAATATGAATCAAACTTGGGGAAGAACATTGGTTTTTTTTTATCCTGCATTAACTACATCCTTTTGGCACTCCAGCGCCCAAACCAGAATTTGTGTCAAGAGCACAAAGTGGGGCAGTGATGGTCCCAAGTATCCTCTATTCAACCATATATGTATTCACGGCCTAGACCACAAACAACTCCAAATTTGACCTAAGAAGGGAACATACAACTTTATTTTTAATTAATACTCTGTTTAAATCGCTTTTACGTCAAAATCAAAGTTTATGTATATTTAATTACTGAAAATATAAGGGTATAAGATTACCATATACTTGTATATTTTTAACCACTTGTAATTTTTGCCTCATTGATTGCAACCCTTGATTTTACCTTCCTATTTCCAAGCGTCTAAAAATATCATATTTTCAAAATGCCCTCATTATTAAATTAAATCATGGGTGCAGCTAAGTGTTCTGTTAACCAAGGAAAACTAGGATCCCACCTCCTTTCGGTACCATTTAAGGCCATTTTGACTTAAAATTGATCTTTTATATTCACATTAATAATCAATACTATAGAATAATAATAATAACAATAATAATGTTTTACCCGCCTCGGTGTCCTCATGGTTTAACGGGCTAATCTCGTGTTAGATTAGGCTGCTGAAGACGGGGAGATCAGGGTTTGATCCCAGTCAGGTGTACTGAGGGTGGTTCTTCCTAAATGGTGTCTTGCTCTCTTTCCTATAGCAAATGCAAGTGCACTGCCTCCAAATTAAACAC
The DNA here is from genome assembly GCA_902141385.1 of Timema californicum. Lineage (NCBI taxonomy): Eukaryota > Metazoa > Arthropoda > Insecta > Phasmatodea > Timematidae > Timema > Timema californicum. Next base: position 58,715 of record CABFOW010004284.1, read on the forward strand.
ACCCCATCCTTAACCCATTAGCCTAACTAGTAAATAAGCGTACAACCAAAATGGATAGTAAGACGCTATGGGAACAAAATAACTATTTAGTTAAGAGGCCGGTCAACACTTGTTTACATGGTAAAACTAAATAAAAGATTGTGACAAAACCGTTCTATGGATTTGAAA
>CABFOW010004285.1:0-10156 GCA_902141385.1 Timema californicum
TGGTTAGGTTCATTGTTGGGTATTCTGACTGGTTAGGTACATTGTTGTGCATTCTGACTGGTCGGGTTCATTGTTGTGCATTCTGACTGGTTAGGTTCATTGTTGGGTATTCTGACTGGTTGGGTTCATTGTTGTGCATTCTGACTGGTTAGGTTCATTGTTGTGCATTCTGACTGGTTAGGTTCATTGTTGGGTATTCTGACTGGTTAGGTTCATTGTTGAGTATTCTCCCTGGTTGGGTATTCTGACTGGTTGGGGTCATTGTTGGGTATTTTGACTGGTTAGGTTCATTGTTGTGCATTCTGACTGGTTAGGTTCATTGCTGTATATTCTGACTGGTTGGGTTCATTGTTGTGCATTCTGACTGATTGGGTTCATTGTTGGATATAATGACTTGTCTCTATTCCCTTCTCCTTTACCTCACCTGCAGACATGGGTGAGATCATGTGGTACTCAACACTAGCACCGCCAGCGTTCTTGCCAGATATTGTCACCTGGTTTGGATCTCCTCCAAAATATATAATGTTGTTTTGTACCCACTTCAAAGCCGCAACCTGGTCCTTCAGTCCCGCATTGGATGTCACATTGGGATGATCCACATTTAAGAAACCTGTAGATAAAATCAAAGAGAAGCTTGGATTTTAGAATGTACAAATCAGCAACAACTTGAACAATATTTTTCATCCAAATATTAAGTTTTGTGCAGGAGCAAGTGTTTGATATTTATATTTTCAAAAATTTACCACTAATTTCCAGAGGGATGATATTGGATTACTTTGTATTTACCCTGAGAGCTTCTCTATGCCAAAAATGTATTATTTATCAAAATTATCAAAAATATTTACACTTGGGAATCGAACCACAAACCAAACATAACAGTTCATATCAATTAGAGAATATTATCTGCTGTGGTAGTTGTGTGGTCTAACGAGCTACTCTTACAGTAGACTAGAGTGCTGATGACAGGGAGATCAAGGTTCAAATCTCAGTTGGATGTACAAAGGGAGATTTTTACAACATGGTTTTCCACTCTTCCTCCCCACAAATGTGGGTACACTTCCTATAAATATAACCTCCACAATCCTTAAAGATATTAACATAGTTAGTACATAAGCGTGTAACACAAACGGGTATTAAGAAGCCCCATTAAAAAAATTATAGAATATTAAATAAATAAATACATTTTTTCTGTGGAGGCTTTTGGCTATACTAAGTTTGTAGCAAATATGTCCACTAGTTAAAAATACTAGAATGGACAAATACACTTGCAGATAAAACATTGTATATTATTAGGACATTTTCCTATGCTATAGAAGAAAAGTAGTATAGAGTCGTAACTTCAATTTAAAGTGTTTCCTAATCTGTGCCACAAAACAAGGCTATAATTTTCTCCTATTTAATTACCTCATATATATTTTGGGGTTAAAATAAATAAATTCTTCACTCACATTTTTAAGGAAGAGTCCATCATAGACTCTCTGCCTTAAAAATATGAGTGAAGAATGACCCTGAACACGAGACGAATCCTGGATAGCTCAGTGGTTGGAGCAGTGGCATACTAAGCCAACGGTTCTGGGTTCGATTCCCGTGTCCAGGTGTCATTTTAAAATTTTCAGAATATTATATCTGTGCAGAGTGATCCCTCACTAAATTAATACATTATAGCTTCGGCTATTTGATTCTTAATAATTTATTTTTGTTTATTTTACATATTTTCTGAAGGGTCAAAAGACAAAGAAAAGCATATAGGGGTCATCACTGGTAATATAAAAGCTGCTTGTTTTAGAAATTGGTAACAACAAGAAAAGGTACCTAAAGGTCCAAGTCTGTAGTTCAAAGTGACAATGATGACTGACTTCCCATAAGTCATGTACTCTGGTATGTCGATATCCCAGTTCCCAGATCCGACCATCCAGCTACCACTATGGAATGAAACAATCACTGAAAGAGGATGTTTTGTAGACCAGTATTTAGGATTCTGGAAACATAATGAAACGATCAAGTCAACATTTTGTTAGAGAGTTGAAAAATCATATTGCTTGCTTTTGGTTAAAAACATTTATTGAAATCATTGTGTTGGTGTAAGATATTTCAAGCTGTAAAACTATTATGTGGATTTCCATGATGTTAAAAAAATATAGCCAACATGAGAATATAAAACGTGTTTTTTAAAATAAAATGGTTTACTCAGTATGATCATGTGTAAAGTTTTAAATCAAACTTATCGGTATTCGTTATGTCTGTCTGGTATACAGTTTAGGGTAATGTATTTCACCAGTATATTAGTTGTTTTTTATGTTTTTATAGTTAAGTTATTTATCAACTAATTTTATTTATTTTATTATTTTAAAAAATGTATCACTTACAATGAGATAGCTGTCATTACATAGGTTTGTGTGTTATCCAACACTACTGTTTTATAGACCTGGCAACCCTGTGCCCCAGCAAAAAATTATGGAAAACAATGTATATATTATATTAATTTTAAACAATGTTTATGATACAATTTTAGCCAGATGTAAAAATGGTTGTGTTTATTTTTCACTAAAAAAAATAATCACTTTTCAAATTTGTCAAAATTTATTTTTTAATTCACCAAATGAAAGTATTTTAATGTTGGTCTGTCCTACCTGAAACACTGTAGACAATATGTAAATGAATACAGCGGTTGCAGTCATCACCTTGCTAAGGGGCAAGTTTCCATCAGAGGTTTCACTCTCTCTACACCTGTAAAATCATACAGGGTAGAGACTTACCTGAGGAGTGTAGACGTTGACAAAGAGACAGTCCTCATTTCCTTGGAGAGAGTCTGTGAAGTGTGGGCAGGCAGAACCCTCCTCTACTGCTTCCCGAATATCTGTCCAGTTTTGTGGATCCTGAGGGCCCTGTGCAACAACAAAAAGTTTGGTGTATTTTAAAAAATTGGGGGGAAAAAAAACAACAATAAACATGCCACCGACCAAAAATATCTTGAAAATATAGTTTTTATATTCAGTATTTAATATTCACTTTCTGAATCGACTAATAATATAAGCACACGAGAATTTTCTATGAGTGAGCACGAAAGGACCTGCCAATTTTGCCGGGAATCGTTTTTTCACATACCTTCTAGGGATATTCTACTTGCCACAATCGATATGGGACCGGTGGCCTTACTTCCCTTCCTAAGGAAGTTGTGCTACAGATTTTTACTGGCCAAGAAAACTCACGCCGACACCGGCTGGATTTGGACCCATGACCATCGGGTCCTGAGGCGAACACTTTACCCTAAGATTGCCAAGGCCTTGAGAGTATAGTTAAAAATCTAATCAAAATATATATTTTTGGTAATTTTAAAAATATGACTTTGGCACTTGTTGCTTAAATTAAAGGATCTCCAATTTTTATGACTATAGACTAGTTCTATCTGAAATAAATATTTAAATAAGTAACAAATATTAAGAAAAGTGGCCAACCCATTTTGTTCTAAAGTAGTATGCATACAAATAAGAAAAATAAAATACTTAATCTCCATCTTATTTTGGGGGACAACTTAACATAGTAGTAGCTGGTGAAAATATTTGTTGGTAGAAAATACTCCGAGCTAGGACTGGAGGGAAAGTAAAGCTTTTAAAATTAACTTCATCTCAAAGCTATTTTGTAACAATAAATGGGGCTGTAAATATTGTAATTCTTATAAATTGGTCAATAACTATTAGTTAACCAAGTTGAAAGCTAACTCAAATGTGACGATATAGGCCCTTACCCCACCCAATATCTATCATAACTACTTACCTATCATTAGCCTTAATAATTGCTGCTGTTTAGGAAAATCAAATTAGACAGTGCTGTTGTGTAGTTAGTAACAATATAATTAGGAGAATTAAGGTTCAGTTACATTATTTTGGTGGTTTTTAAAACCCTAACATTTTGGTATTATTGGTTGATACATAATACTAGAGTGGAACCAGCCACATAATGATAAAAACTACTGTCTTGAAACTGAAGAGAAGAGGAAAGGAAAGTGTAAAAGATTCTATTTCTTTACTCGTTTCTCCTGTTTATGTGATGGATGCACGCTGATTCCTCATGTGCGCCAGCCTTGGTGTGCATGCACACACACATACACACAAAAACACACAACTATTTTATTTTCAAAAATAACTTTTTAAACAAACAAAAAAAAATCAAATGGTGTAATTTTTAAATGTTCATAAAAACTGTGTGTCGAAGTTGAAAGTAAAATAAACTTTAAATAATATTCTAGTATCTGTGATACATACTTTGAACCTGTTAGGCCCCACCGGGGGCAGTGCATAAGGAATGCCCTCGAAGCTCCAGTAAGTGACTCCATTGCATGTGGTTACCTTCTTCCCACGTAGTGCCCCATTGGTAATGTTGACAACATGATGCGAATGGGTGTCGTGTTTCTTGGTTGACGACTGAAACAAATTATATTTCCAGATTAACTCCCACTAGTCTCAAGAATGAGGAAGTTTTGGCACCACACATGTTAGTGCCTCTGGTTTGAATCCAGGTCGAGAATATTTTAGAGGATGCTTTCAAGGTGGCATTTGTTCATAGTCCACTATAATATAAAGTTTCATTCAGTGTTTACCTTATTTAAGTTCACTGATGATGAGAGCCCTATTTATCCAAATAACTAACTATATTATTGGCTTCACATAGCTAAAGCTATGATGAAAAAATATTGATTATCTTTCTTTAAAAATGATCATGGTCTGATACTCTGATAATCTTTTATTATTTTTAATTTTTCCCAAACAGTTTCACACCCTACCTTAATCCACAGTATTTTATATAGCTACTGATTTAAGATTCCTTTATTTGATTCTGGTCAGTATAATGATCAAATGACAATCAGTAAATAATTAGCTGTCATGATGGATGTTTGCATCTTGGACGATAGTACTCTACGTTATTTGGAAGTAGAGGCCAGATCTATGTACCAATAGTATTAATAGATTTGTGGGGAACATCCGAAGTAACCATACTCAGACTGTTAAATATTGGTTGAATACAAATATTTTCATTCTTTCTTTTATTTTTTGACTAATAATTAGATAGCTACAACCATTGCAAAAACATTTAAATATACTAAAGTTTAGGTTTAATTGATTTACACTGGTTTTTTAAGAGCTTGATTTGTATTGTTTTGTAGTTTGATGTATTTAATTTTGTGTTTGATACGAGTTGATTTTTATGTAGTTACAAATACAAAAAAATAAAACAAAACAAATCAAACTAACCAGAAAAAAAGACTAATGATTAAACTCAAATCACACAAAAAGCTTATGAAAGATTTTATCTGTTATGAATGTCAGATTTACGTATTGATAGCAATACAGCACAATACAATGACAATAGTATTCTGAATCAGTGGTAGTCAATAGCGAAGCATCAGGGTAGGCAAGATAAGCTCAGCTAGCCCAAAAGGTTTTGAAAAAGAAGATAAAACATACCTTTACATAAAAAAAAGTAAAATTGAAATTTTAACTGTCATTTTTTAAAGTGTAGTGACATTTTAGTAAGCACACAAAACGAATGTGTCAGTTCCTTTTGCCAAGATAAGCTAATAGCTTTCTGCCTAACGCTTGTGGGGAGATAATGAGCGCACAACTGTTAAACTCGGCCACTGAAGGCCACCAGTAAGTCAGCTATCCCCGACTCTTGAGTGTTATATTCTGCGCACACAAAGAGTGTTTCAAAGGTTGATCTAAGCGTAGATTAGTTTGGTTTTGTGATTGTGACTGGAATTTTATTGAGATGTTTTAAATTTTGTATTATATTATATATGATATGAGTAATGTTTTTGGATTTAGTGTATGCACCATAGAAAAACTTGGGGAGACGTTGTAGACACCAACAACGACTCTTTCGTCTCGGTTGACTTTTTGTTAAGTACCTAATTCTACTGAGGCTTTGTCTTTTGAACGAAAAGTGCATTTAAAAGAAAAAAGAGCAAGACCAAAATAAGATATTTCACATTAGTAGTAGGTGTAATAGTAGTAGTAGTAGTAGTAAGTAGTGGTGGTGGTGGTAGTAGTAGTAGTAGTAGTGGTAGTGGTAGTAGTGGTAGTAGTAGTAGTAGTAGTAGTAGTAGTGGTAGTGGTAGTAGTAGTAGTGGTAGTAGTTGTAGTAGTAGTAGTGGTGGTCTGCCAGTACTGTATTTTATAACTTTGAAAAAATCCCATTTTCAACATCGTTAAGGTGGGACGGGAGAAAAAACCAGTGTTTTTTCAGTTTTTATAGCAACACTTTTTTTTTTGCCAAAATAAATTAAATATTGCTCCAGTACAAACATAGAATTTATTTTTATTCACATTGTAACCTCAACATTTCTTGAATTATTGTCAAGGATGTACTGGGATTTAATTACAACTTTTTATTTTCATTTAAAAAGTGTATCATCAAATGCCGCTATGCTTATGACAGATATTCAACAACTGTTGATATCAACATGTGAGGAAAATTAAATTTTATGTTCGTACTGGTGCAATATTTTATTTATTTTTAGGCAAAAAAATGTGTTGCCATAAAAACTGAAAAAAAAAACTTGCTTTTTTCTCCTGTTCCAATCCATCCCACTTTAAGTGTGCTCCTTTATGAGTGTTCATGACTCAGCATACCCTGAAATTATCATCACCATGTGTCACTCGTGTTGGACTCGAATGCAGGTGGTGGGAAATCAGGGTTCTAATCCTGATCAGGTGCTATAAAGGTTTTTTCCCCTGAATGGTTTCCCACTCTCCCTCCACGCATGTCCGAGAAAAGGTGAAAATTAAGCAACTATTTGTGTACGGCCATAATGGGCGAGTGAGGGAGTGACTGACAACTAAAATACAACACATGTTTTGTAATGAGAGGTGGCCACACTGGAGAAGCGCGTGAGCAACCCAAGTGACTACCTTGAAAGATAGAACTGGTTATATTTTTCAATCGCATCGCTCGAGCCGAAACAGTCTAGTTTACCGGGTGCTGGACAGTTAATGTTATGTTGGTCCAGTGCGTGTCGGGAAAACTTACCGATTTGGCATGATAAATGACTTTTATTACTATTGATACACTTAGTGTACTTATATATATATATATATATGAGTTTTTCTGGTCTCGCCAATTATATTAGTCAGTAGCAAGAAAAGCTACAATTGACACTTTTACACCTAGTATTCTACCTAACTACCTCATTAAAACACAAACTATCACTCACCACGAACACCCATCTGAATTTCAATGTTTCTCGAGATTAACTGACTAAATTTGTCAGAGCAACAACAAAGTGTAAAACAAAAATGGAATCAAAGGCACCGCTGAGACAGCGGCGCTGTCAGCCGGTTTGTGGAAACACTTTGAGAGGAACTGCCACATCGCGCCGAAAGGGAGGCCAATGTATCTAGAGTTAGCGCTCAAAATTGTAAATGATCAACGGGAACTTTCCTAGTAAATCTTTCAAGTATCGGTAGGATTTTAATTTTTAACTTAAGGTGCACACACATTAATCTGTCCATACCTCATTATTTCGTTTAGGAATAACATTATGATAGACACAAAACAAGAAAGCATTTATAATAGAAAATTAGAATTAATTATTTTCTTTCTTTTGGGGTTTTGTGGGGGTCCTGAGGCGATCAGTTGGATTTTCAAGTGAGTTTTAAAAGTATTTTATGAAGAATGAATTATTCTTCTCTTTCTTAATTGAATGGCGTGTATAGAATACTAATTTGTAAACATATTTATCTTCAGTCAGGGATTTTGAGAGAGCAATATATTTTATGAATGTATTGACGTCAGTGATTTAAAGAGACTAAACTTTGGTTTTATTTGCCAAGAGGTCTTAATCCAACCAGCCCCTTGACACTCCAGTATACATAGCGTGTAAAAGTTTATAAGACTTTGAACAACCAGGAGATTTATTATAGTTTCAATTTATGAAATATGGCTTATTTATATTTAAAAATAATACTATTTTCTCTAAAATATTAGTTTATTTTCAATTTCAGTTGCAGTGCATTTTTATTAGCAATAAATCAAGACATTTCCATTGATTACTTTGACATATCAGAGCTACCTTTGCGTTAATAACTGTACTTTTTGGATGACCTCAATATTTTGAACTACCTTCTGGTATTCTCTACTATTCTAATACTTCACAATACACTTTCCCCATTTTTGGGCTGTATGTAAACTGAAAATAAACTTAACTGAAATACCAGATAGACTTTTTGCACTGTATAATAAATAATATTTCAAAATTATTGCTGAGGCATTTCTAGCCTGTGCATCAAAATATTAGTGAGATCATCAAAATAGTAACTCAGGAATATTATTAATTACTCTTGGAAGACAATTTAAAATGTAATCAATAATGTTATTTAAAATAAGCATTATTTACAACAACAAAATTGTTGACTGAATGGCCTAAGTCCACTCTTGCAATGGACGAACTGCAATCATGGGGAGATCGGGGTTTGAACCTGATAGAGTGCACTCAGGGTGGTTTTTCCTAAATTGTTTTCCACTCTCTCCATGCGATTATGGGTGCACTTCCGATACATATAATTGTGTGTGGGGCTTCTCTCGCTATAATGGTGTTTTAGTATACTTAGTTCAAGTATTGTGGGGGACGTATCCCTGTGTGAAACCACTCTTAGTTCAGATTTACATATCAATTATTGTTCTACTAGTTAAAATTAACCGAATTCTAGTCAAGGTTCACAATCAATTCGATCATTGGAACTGCCAGGAACCGGACCCTGAACCCTTAGCTCAGTAGACAGACACACCACTGAGATAATGTGTCAAACTGTTTCAATCAGTTTATATATTATATATATATATAATTTAAAATTTAAATACATAATTTTATAATTTAACTCAAAATATTTGATATTCTTTTATACTAATTAGTTTAGACATCACTTTTTGAATTTTTACTGAGTTTTACCCAAATGCCTTTTCATAGTTTCTCCCAAAGTCTTGCTAAAAGAACCACAGTATTGGTGTAGTAGGACATACCTCACTATTTATGTTTTCGTGGTTTTAAATTATTATACTTTTATTAAAACTTTTCACTAATTTGTACTAACTCCTCCCCTTCTCCTATTATTCTGAATTTAGGTTTCAGAAGTTGTTTCAAAAAAGGTTTTTGATGGTGTCAATTTGGGTGTTTTCTTCAACCTCATTTTTCCCTCTCTGAACTTACCTTTGCTGTCACAGACCATTGGCCAATTCCGCAGCTCAGAAGCAACAACCAAACAACTACAGCACCCATGATGTCTGGCAGCACTCCGCCTCCCCAACACCTGTATATATACACAACTAAATACGCAATATGTGATAGAGAGTATGGATTAAACACATGTTTGGCTTTGCTAAATAAATAAGAACAGTTGTACTTGCTTTTAAAACTTCACTCAGCAATGAGAAAATGTATATACAATGAATGTTCCGCAAAAAGAATATGAAGGCCACATTTTTACTCCTTGGATGACACTTGGTGTTCATGTGAATATTTTGTACACCTATTTGCTTTCCTGTTTTTTAGATTTACAACTAGTTCTGATACTCTAAAATAATTATTAGGGAATAAACTCAAAGTGGTTTTTTTCGGATTAGAATTAAAAATATCTAAAATGTTAAAGAATTCTTCACTTATCTTTAATATTTTTAATTTTGAAGGTTTAAAAAAAAGTAATATCATTTATTATTTAAATATAAATAAAAAAGTAGGTTTCAAAACATATACCCATTTCTTTATATTGATCACTTTATTGGGACAAGTTGACAACTGCTGTTGCTGCAACCATAAATTACACATACTTTTTTTAATCTCCTGCATTCCTGTGTTCAGTATGAAAACCAAGTTATTACCCCTAAGTTAGAAGGAAACAGAGCAATAGTTGAGAGTAAAGAATAAAAACAAAAACAAAACAATGGTACAGTGATAATACCTATATGTTTAAGGGTTGGAGTCAAGAATCAAAAAGAAAATATCAAAAATGTGAAAAGGAAGAGTCTAAGATATATATTAATTTTCTTAGGAATGAATATTTAAAGCACTTTTAAGAAAATACAAACATACTTTTAGCGGCCTACATTGATAATATTTTACCATAATATTAGTGTTATTTTATAGGTATTGATGGATTTTTTTTTT
>CABFOW010004285.1:10336-33137 GCA_902141385.1 Timema californicum
TGATAGCTGCAGATCACATGAATTGGTGTAGGAATATGTGAATGTAGATCAAATAACTTTTTCTGGCCATGTAAATGTCTTTGAGAGGATGAAATTAAATCAAGTTTTACCCACTTCGGTGGCCGCGTGGTTTAACGCATTATTCTCACAGTAGACTAGACTGCCGGTGATGAGGAGATAAAGGTTCGAATCTTTGTCAGGTGTACTAAGGATTGTTTCTACAATATGGTTTAACATTCTCTCTCCACGCAAATGTGGGTACACTTCCTCTAAATATAGCCTTTCTAGTCCCTAAAACTATTAGCATAATTAATACATAAGAGTATAACGCAAACGGGTAGTAAAATGCGGTGCTAAAAAAGGTTTATTGAGTGAATAAGGAACACTTTCCACAGTATTATAACTTCTCAATTTATTTATTAAACTATTTTACTCAGATTCCCAAACTTGTCTTCAATTTCCTCTCTAATACCAATTATATCTTTGCATCGCTTCCTTAGTCACCTACTTTTATTGTTTGTTCTATTCAAGGAGTCAAACAACTTATCTAGTTTAACCTTTCCTATAGTATTTATAGCCCGATGTGAAGTGTAGTTCATTATTGAACACATACTCGAATAATAAAATATAAGCATCTTTACAAAATCAGCCATTTAAAATAGTTTTTTGATAATTTTAGTCCATTTTAAATATGTGGACACTAAACTGACTACTACTACCCATAGAACCCACACCCTTAGCAATTACTCTTAAAATAAGAAAATAATTATGATGCATGGAAAAAAATACTCATCATGAAACAAAACACCTGAATAAATTGGAAAACAACTGCTATTGTATTAAAACAGTTCAGAAGGAAACAGGCCTAAGATACATAATGAAGATATTACAAATAAATATTAATAGCATTTTATGTATGTACCTACTGTTGTTGATTTTTTGGACACCTTAACTGCTTTTAAACTTTAATAAACAAACTACAACAAGAAAAAAAATATTTTTAGGGTAATAGTAAACCCTACACAATTTACCTGAAAGTGAATGGGTTGGGTAAAACACTTTTGAAAGAAATCATTAAAAAGAATTAACCATTTTGACCAAACCCAGATGTCTTAGTTTATTCTAACAAACCGTCGACAATATCAGCTGTCACTCATCAAAATTTAATATCAATAAACACACCGATATTTATGTTTAACTTAATATTTGAGCATATATCATTTTGCCACAAAATATGACACAATAATATAGCAGAAAAGATTGTAATCCAGATGTTTAAAACAATTTTCAGGGTGTGTGCTGTGACGTAAATACACATAATGTATATAGACACTAGTTGTACATGATCTACACCAACAATATTCATCGCAAATTCTAGGTCACTGGTATATTATGTTACAATAAAATATAAAACCCATCATGCTTCCAAAATGTGCTTCAAGTTTAGCCATTTATACATTAATATGTGAAACAAGTGAGACAGCTAAATCATTTGTTGCAATCGGAATGTTTTCAAATTAATAATAATACGTCTTACTACCCGTTCAGGTTATATGCTTAAGTAATAATTACACTATTGGGTTAGGAATTGGGAAGGTTAAATAGAGAGGAAGTGAACCCACATTTGGGTGGAGGGAGAGTGGAAAACCGTTTAGGAAAAATCACTCCCTGTTCGCCCAAGCGAGATTTGAACCTGGATCTCTCTGTCCTCGTTAATCTATCTCAACCCGAAACTATTAAAGTTAGTCGCGTATGACACCCGAGGCGGGTGTTTTCAAATTGTTTGTTGCATGATTCCTTTAGTTTTTCAAGGAGCCGAAATTTAACACATCAGTATTACAATTGTGATAAAGAGGTTTATGAAAAGAAAATTACAATTTTGGTTTTATTTAATTTTATTCAACAAAACAATTTCACAGCAAAGTTTACTATACAAAATAATAATCTTACTAAAACATACCATAGTTAAAATTATAAAATAAAAACCTAATTAACAATCTATGGCCCACTAATTGACAATATTCCTCGAGTCCACATACCAAGTAGTAAGATTGGCAATATAACCGGTTATAAAATAACCATAATGAAAACATTATATACATGTCTTATTCACACAATAATAATTACTAAATTGCACAGCAATAACATTTTTAGGAATGGTATTAACAGAAACTGCTTCCGACAGAATTGTTCTCAACTTTAGGATGACCCGGCATGTCATGCGTTGACTTGGTTCACTTGGGAAAGGGTCCTTTTACACATTTTGATTTTTATATCCTTCAGATAAATTTCCTTGGTACATTTCTTAAAAAAAATTTTTTTTTGTCCTATGATTTTAAATTAGTTTAAGTTGAGAATGGCCCAAATGAGTTGCGTAACATCAAAAAGTACCAAAGGTAAAAAGTTATTTTAAGACAATACACACATTAAATTTGGATGAATTTAACTCACATTAAAATTAATGACACAATAAAAAAAATTGTTATTTAAATGTGATTATCAACTAAAAAAAAGGAAAATAATCTCAAAACAATATATCAAAACGGGTTCTCACAAAAATGTAGGTAATTGTTTGTGGTGATGGATGCTCTAAGAATCCTGTTGGGATTGTTAATGAATAGTAAATATTGTGCTCAAAGTTCACTTCTTATATTTTTAGCTCTTGGAATAAGGAGCAAACCATCCAGTTTGCAAACTTTCAGAAGGAAAAAATGCTTAAATAAAGCATTTTTTTATTTAAGTGAATTCATCAGTTATAATTTTGCCCAACATCTTAATGGTAAAATATAATTTATTCTAAAAGGTCATATAGTCACAAATTACAGAACTGGATAAAATATGGTTGAATATGTTAATGATCAAAGAAAACGGAAAATATTTGTTTAGAATACAATAGGTACCAAGGTTACAACTTTTGTCTTTAAAAGTACTAAAAGTCATACACGCATTGAAAAACAAATAAAAATAATATTATATTTTACCATTAATGACTTTATCAAGCATAGGGGGGGAAAAATCAAAGAAAACCCTTTGAACAATCACTAATCCATTCTATTTTAGCTAATATTTGTTTGGGGTGTTTTTTATCCCCCTGCCCCCTTTTATACTACTTGAGACCTTTGAGAGAAAAGTATTGTAACTGTCAAAACAAATGAACTTTACATTTTGATAAATATCAGCAATTCATGACCCATCAAAACAAAAAGAGTGTTTTTATTATATTTGTGTGTCTGTATTTTGGCTTAAAGCTGAACACACTTTACCAATCAGGATAAAATTAGTAGATTTCTATAATGTTCCCCAAAAGAAATTTTGGAATTAGATATCTAGCCCTAAAATTTAGGGTAGTTTACTGAAGGATAAAAAGAGAAACAATAGATTTTTTAAGAAATCCACTTAAACGATTTTGATTAATCTGTGTGTCTAGGCATTGTTTAACATTAAAAATCAAATAGCAACTCAACTTTTCTCATGAAAATGACTTCAAGGGTACTTAACAAAGCAGAAATTTCCAATTTTGATGACTCCACAGCTATGTGAGATTTGAACTAACCTATCACTGTTAAGTTGTAGTACTATTAAAAATAAAAATTTTTTATTTGAAATATATTTTCATAACCCAAATAGTTTCTTTTCTATAAGCAATATAAATATTTGTTATGAAGTTCTTAGAAAACACAAACTGCTTGTTATGCCCTTTGGTGGACAGAGATTTACCTCTTTTATAAATGTTTCTGTAACAGTATATATTATTTCATTAACAAATCTTCTTAGTTTTTAGTAAATGAGTCTATTTTAAGATAAAAGAGATAGTCTGTGAGGTGTACCATACTATATTTAATGATTTATAAAGGCAATAATAAAAATACCCGCCTTGGTGGCATAGTTGGCTAACGCGCTAGTCGTGTTGAGCTCAACTGCCGAGGACAGGGAGATCGAGGTTCGAAACTCGGTCGGGTGAACTGAGGGTGGTTTTACTAAATGGTTTTCCACTCTCCCTCCATGCAAATGTGGGTTCACTTCCTCTAATTCAACCTTCCCAATTCCTAATCCATTAGCGTAATTCGTACTTCAAGGGTATAACCCGAACGGGTAGTAAGAGGCGGTACAAAATATTATTATTAATTCCAAAATATAATCTAGCTATTTGTGTTTCAATGTGTGTGTGTGTGTGTATGTGTGTGTGACTGTTCTGTAGAAGACGTCGCTATCATATCATAGATTCTACCCATATATTTTAATCTTTCCCTGAATAAGAATTATTCACTCATTAAAAAAAAATTAATTACCATGTATTATATTCTTTCAGTGTGTCTTAGTCCCCATCTGAGCTATCAGCATCTAATTACGCTAATAAGTTAGGGATGAGGAAGATAGAGTTTAGAGGAAATGCAAAAGGAGAGTATGAAACTATTTATAAAAAAGTAAAACACCCAGCAAGGATTCAAACCTGGATCTCTCCATCCCAGAGTTTTCACACTTTAAACAACATGCCTAACAATTGTGATAAAACTGTATTAATTGTAAGTTTGCACTAGTTATCAGCAAATAAAGTGTATACTTTCACCACATTTGTAGTTTAAACCTGTGACCTTGAAACTACTCCCCATTTTCTAAAGTTCTCGTTCACTGGATTGCAGTAGGCTTAGGATGAACAACATTAAAGTCAAGGCTCCTTAAGGTGCGGCACAAGGGAACGCGAGTAATTTTATAGTTTTTATAGCATTACATTTTTTTGGCCAAAATAAATCAAATATTTCTCTAGTAGCAACATAAGAGTTTAGTTTTCTGCACATGCTGATATCAACTGATCTTGAATATCTGTCAAGAATGTCCTGGAATTTCGTCAAAATATTTTAAATAAAGAGAAAAAGTTTGGAATGTGAAGAAAACTAAACTCTAAGTTGCTACTGGAGAAATATTTGCTTTATTTTGGCCAAAAAATTCCAATTTTATAAAAACTTTAAAAATACTTGAGCTCTCTTCGGCTGCACATTAAAGAAGTTATTTAATCAGAAATTGAAAGTGATCCAAATAAAATGAGTTAGATTTCTGAAGTAAAGTAAAGAAAACAATGTCAGAGCAGAAACTGTTGAACCAATATTGGTCTACATCACAAGTAGCCTAGAAACTTTATAACATACTTAAACTAGAATTACATATAGTTACATATAAGCATACTCCTTAAGCCCTTGGTAAAAAATAAATGTGTCTAACCGTCATGCTTACCTGAGTAATTTAGGGGTAGAGGATGTTGATACAACAGACTAACACAAAAAATATATTTGAGTGTTAAACTCTAGATTTATTTCGGCCATATGTTCCCTCCAGAAGATACAAGAAGAGAGACATTTAGCTCTGTAATTTTGAAAAAAACTCACTTAAAATGTGTGTTTTTTGTAGCAGGGGCCTGCTGGGTCGACTTTTTAAATTCAAAGTGAACGTTAGTTGAATATATGAGATATTATTTATTGAAGCTGGATAAAAGTTCTAATACTTTTGGATGGTTGTTTAAGGCTTGATAAAAATATTATGTTTTGCTTAAAAAAATTAATGTTTTATTCCACTAGGAAAATTTCATTCTAATATGATAAATCAAGTATTTTAGCTGTCAATATTTTTATTGGCGAAGCTTTGTTCGCCCCTATTTTGTATTAATATTTTCTACACCGATATAACCCAGGCTGGTTATTCCACTTAGTTTTAACCGCGACCTGGCCACAGTGCCAGATTTAAGGGGGCCGGGCGGGAGAAAGAAAGGAAACACAAACACAACTAACCTTGTTATAGTAAAGAAAGCAAGAAAAGTTTGTATCTATTGAGTCTTTATGAAGTTGTTATGTAGCCTACTTTCTTTTACTTGATTATTATTAAATTTGTGTGAAATCAAACATGTGCTTTGTTTTTTGCTTTCCTCAGACATGCTTTGATGTAATTTACATGAGTTTATGGGAGCGCGGTCTTGCTGTATTCTGCCCTGATGTACCTACATAAGTAAATCCGGCATTGCTTGGCTTGAACATTTGAAACTATCCCACCCATTTCTAGATACAACCTAGCTCTAAAAGTGAAACCTCCCACATACCCATTTAAAAATGTTCAAACTACCCCATTTATTTACACAGCAATAAATACTATATAGATTTATAAATAAATAGAAGATATAAGTGGGTATATTTGTGGTATGTGGTTAGATATCACATTAACTTTGACTATAGCTCTTAATTATTGGGGCGACAGAACAAACCCATTCTTACTATAAATTATAAATTAAAAGTTATTTTCTATCAAATAATATAACCAAATAATTCTATAAATCACAAAGAAATAATATTTTATAGGGTATCCCATTTGAGCAGTGTTTTGGTGGTGGTGGTGCTACCCCCACTAAACATGCCCGTGACTTTGATGACAAATTAAAAGCAATTAAGGTTTGTGTGTTGTAGATAATTACGGTTTTTTGATTGGAAATTAATACAATTACTGAACGATAAGGTGATAAGCCCTAATTATTTAACACCTGATTGGGTTTGTAAATATTATTTTATCAATATGCTCAACACAATGTTATTGGAATCTAACAAGGGAGAAAGAATGGTAATATTTAAAAAACAACTGCAGCGATGTTTAGTCTGATAAGAGGGTAGATATTACACCTTTGTTTGGAAAGAACAAAACGGCAGGTTGGCTTGCTTCACCTTGAAAGATTTAGGTTATTTTGAAAATGATTATCAAAATCTCCCATCTTTTCTTACCAACCAAGAGAAGGAAGATCTACTTTAACTATGAATTTTACAAATTGATATCTACCATATTTCTTCCTTTCTTTCCTAATACCAGAATTTGATTAGATCTAATAAATTAGATAGCTTATAGAGTCTGGAAAATGTGTGTGAAGCTAGAATTTGAGTAAGTACACTATCTACCCAAAATTAAGATTATTTTGAATTTATGACAAATATTTTAAATTTGTAACTAGGCACTAAAGATATCTACCAAAACTTTAGATCAACGCTGTTTCCGTTTTGATGCCCTTGCACTAACCAGCGTTAGGGGTGTCATAGTCGACAGCATACTGTGACTTGTAAAGGACTGTACACAAAAACAATTTTTGAGGGAAATGAGGGTGGACAGGTGTTTACGTGTTTTGAGAGCCTGGAGTGAGATCGCCCCAACAGAAGATAACCAGGATTTTTTTTAAACACGGAGTTCCTCCTCCTTAAAACAATTTAAAGTTAAAAAAAGAAGGAAAAAAAGAGTTTGAGTGTTATCAATTTTATAAGACTTGAATCAGCTATTAGCTTAGGGATTGAAAAGGAATGTATACATTCATTTTTAGATTTTTTTGAGGGCTTAACCCCCAAAACACTCCCACCACCTCTCAGCATAGCCTCAAAAGGAACAAATTTCTGTGAAAGCCAAAAATGTATTTTAGCCCTATCCCCTCCAAAGTTGAAAATGTTCTTATCCCTCTGGTATGGTTTTTAAAGTAGCAAGAGTAATAATTTATCAGAAACTAACAGTCTAAGGTGTGAAGATATGGTAGTAGTCACAAGAATTGGCACACCACGCTTTGACTCGGGGAAGATGAAATTCATCCTTACCTCAATTCCTTAAAATATGACAATTTTCAAGTTCAAAAAAATCTTAAAATAATCTCAGTTTGGGGTGAATACGGTATTACAATACATACATACACCAACCCACTAATCAACATGTGTAATTATCTCATAGTCAACATTCACTATATATTTTATCTTTCTATATGTCCTCAGCAACAAGAATTCAAAAAATAAACTCTCATACTTTATCAACACAATTTAAACTGTTATTTCAAAAAATATAATATTCTATCATTTACATAATCATAAATACTACAATAACTCAACAGTTAAACATAGTTAAGAATGCAGAAGTTTGAAAAAAAATATATATATAAAGATAAACGTGTAATATTTCTTCTTCTATGCCTCCTTTAAAACAATATTTATTTACATGACCACAAGAATAGGTTTTATTTCTAATTTCCATCACTGGATAACATTTATACTATATATCTCTGTAAGGAAAACTTCTTTTCAATCTATGAGGTAACTGTATTATATTTGGAAAAAGGTACAGGAAATATCAGAAACATATAAAAGGAACGAACACAATATGGATTTACAATGAAAATAATAACAGTTCACACTTTAGAAAGCTACCACTGGGCGGTAACCATCGAGTTTCTTCAAGAGGCAGCCATTACCTCTTTGTCCAATGGCAGCAGTGTAAAGTGTGAAATGTGTTCTTTTTACTGTAATAGCAATATTGTGTCCGTTTCTTTTAAATGTTTCTATCCATCTTTCCTGTAGCCTACTTTCTTCCAAATATCATTTGTACTATATTTAATTCACTATCCAAATATTAGTTTTAAAATATAGTGTTATAAACTAAAAACATTATATATAATTAGTTAATCCAAAACTATTCTAGACTCCTAAAATGTTTAGATTTTTATGTTATTTTGTTTGAAGATAAATTGAATTTAAGCTCCAATCTTAAAATGTCACATTAAAATTCTCTTAAAATAACTCTTCATAAAGTCCTAACTGTCCGTTAAACTTGACATTGTGTTTAGTGTTCCACAATACTAGTTTGTTATGCTTATCAAGTTACAGGTGAGTTTCTTCCATTAGTTATTAATGTTAATCTTCTTGGAGCACTATATATTTGATATAGAGCTTATGTCTAGGCTAATTTTAATATTGAGATTGTAAGTGAGTAATGATAGTATGCATGGAGTTGTTCTAAATATAAATAAATAAATAAGAAAATATATTTTGATGCAATTTTTAACCTAACGTGATGTTACTTGATATTTACAGATCTATTTCTTTAAAACATTTGCTGAAACCTCTTTTAGGAAATTATTTCTTATGAAGTTTGTTTTTGGTCTTCAAAGTGTCTGATCTCTTAGAAAGTGGGCCCTAATCTTAAAAATACTGAGATTTTTATTCACATACATTAAAACAGTTGGAAGTGATAATTAGCAAATATCTTAAGCATAAGGGTTAATGTTGATAAATATTTACTATATATAAATAAAAATATTTTAGATTTGAATGAAACCAAAACATTTCAGTTCTGATATTAAATATTATTCTTTAACATTGCAAATTTTATTGACTCCACGTTTGAATAATATCAAACGTAAGATCGAGCACAGTTTCATTAACAACTATATAAATAGTAATAAATAAAACAGATTATGAAGACCTCTAACAAATGTGTCTATAACAGGGGAATGCACCTTTATATAAATAAAATATTTTGTACTAAAAACTGCCTGTAATAAATAAAGTATAAAGACTTCCAATTTGAGTAAGGACATATATAATTATGTTTTTAAATTATAACTGAAGAAGCACTTTTGAAACGTAGCTCCTTATATAACTTATCTAGTAAATTCTAAAGCGAATATAATCGCTACTTCAAGAAACATATGGCCAAGTAAAAAAGTCCTTAAACTTATTCAAGTCAAACCACTGTTACATTAATAGCCCTTACACAAACACATCTTTTCATTGATTAACTTACTATTAATAAATAAATGTGTTATATTTGGAAGAAGGTACATGAAAGGTGAATAGAAACATAAAAGGTACGACACAATATAGTACAATTACCTTATGGGAAAAGAGATTTTCCTTAGAGAGCTTTATTAATAAACAAGATATATTAGTGAACTAAGCAAAGTAACACTCGTCTTAAAACATTATCACTAGAGTAAAGAACCAAAAAATGTAGAGAAATAAACATTAGCACTTAACAATACAATAAAATGTACAATCTATAAAATATATAACACTTTACAAAACAAATAATTCTATAAATAGATCCAATTTCATTAGGACCAAAAATACTTTAAATAAGTATATGAATTAAATATACAGTTCTGGACACAAATCCAAAATGGCATTGATTTAGTTTTGAGACATCTCTTATCCAAAATAGGATAAAATCAAGTATTAGTATGTAATTATTTTACTATTGGTAAATCTGCAATTTTATTTATAACATTTATGACAAGTGAAAGTTAAGAAAGAGATGATTCTAAACTTATACTAAATTGATTTTTGATGGTGGAATCTTAGCTTAATCTATCCAGAGTGTAGGTAAGTGTGTGTGTGTGTGTGTGTGTATGTATATATATACACAAACACACACACACAGTTATTTGGTGGAAATGTTGATACTTAAACTGAAAAAAAAGCATAAGATTTTACAAATAAAAATTCATGCATAGTAATTGTCAAATTTCAATTTGACAATAATCACAGCCCAATCTTCTTAAGAGCGGCTAGAATCCAAAAATCTCACTCTGCAATCAAAACAATAATTTTCTCACTAATACATTTTCAAGTGACCATTGCCCTTATATTATTTATATTCAACTCAACCAAATTGTGTTTTGTAAATTAAAATGTTTTTCTTATATTGTTTCTGGGGAAGATGAACCTATATATGAAACCTATTATAATATTCTTTACTGTAAAATATTTAACGACAAAATTATATCTTATTTAGTATTATTTTTATTCTCTTCTTATTTGATCGTATCTTAGTTTTATATGATGACACATTTAGGTGTTATTATTGATGTTACACCATCTTCAAATCTATGACACATAATACCTACAAATTTTCACAAAATTTCCTATCATATGTATTTAAAAGAAAATCATCTTTATCATAAATAAGACCTGAAGATGGTGTAATATCATTAATAACATCGAAATATGTCGTCATAAAAGACCAAACTACCAAATAAAGAAAAGGGAATTAAAATAAAGTAGATATAATTTTGTCATGTATCACTTCTTAACAAACTAAATATGAACATTATTCAAACGTAAAATATTCACTTAGAAAACACATCACATGGCACTTTTATGGATGTATGAAAGAATAAAAATGGGTGATTGTCATATATTATTATTATTATTAGCGCCACGTCTTACTACCCGTTCGGGTTATACGCACTTACGCTAATGTGTAATGGTAGGGTGATTGTGAGATGAAATGGAGGACCTACAGTTTAACGTGGAGTCCGAACCACGGTGGAGGCCTGGCATTCCTCACATTCACAAGATGTCTTGTCAGAGGTGAAGGAAGGGTTTGGTAATCAGATAAATCTGTGCCGGGACCGAGGATTGAACCCCGGCCGCCAGCATAGAAGTCTGACACCTTATCCTTAGACCGCCAGGTCACCCGATTGTCATATACATGAAGTTATTAAAACTGATTTCATACAATACATTTTTACTCATATTATCTGCCTGAGTCAGTTTTGACAGTGTTTTTTTGTGGGTAATAGACTAATAGTAAATATACAATTACATTATTTCAAAGTTTATTGCAATTTTTTTGGCCTTCCTTACAATGTAAAATTTAATATATATTTAATACAACAAACTGAATACTATTTGGAAAATGTTTTCCGAATTCATGTAGTCATACACAGGAGAAAATAGCTCTCTTGCCACCATATATCAACAAATGTTTACATATACAGTAAAACCTTGTTATACTGAACCTTAGTAGTAAGGAACTCTGATAACCAGAACACCATTTTATGAAAACACGAGGAAAAATAACAAAATAAGTCAAATTAAATATATTTTAGTGATAACAAACTCAATGTTAAAAGAGGATTGTGAGAAACTAGTGATAATAAATTAAAGGTACAGTGGAAAAAAAGGGTGGGGAGGGGGGCAAGTCCAATTTTGATTCAAAAGGAATTAGTGCTTTCATCTGTTAGACAATCATGAGATATTTCTATTATACTTTAATTTATGGTTAGAAGAGATCTCTGTCTCATTTAAATTAATTTAAAACAAATGGTACGGTGCACCACACAGACTTTCTCCAGTTTTTATCATAAAATAGACATTTACTAAAAACTCGCAGGATTTCTGAAATAAAATAGTAGGTCTTTACATTGTTGTAGAAATACTACACGAAAGATCATAAAAAAAAAAATCCCCGTTACTTAGTCCATGTCAGCGATTCTCAAACTGGGGTACTCGTAGCCCCAGGGATACGCGAGCAGATCTCAAGGGAAAGTTGGCAAAATGACAAGAGAATTATGGAAAACCCTAATTGTTGGCTTTTATCTGGTTATTTTCACCCATCTTTTTCTCCTATTTGCTCTCAGCTGGAGACTGATTTCTGAGAATTTTCAACCCTCTAGTTGACACCTTCTACATTAGCAGTTATCTTCTTATATTTAGAGTAATTTGAGCATATTTCCTGAACAGTCAGTCATGACTTGGTGACAGACTCTTTCTCTCTCAATGATATTACTCAAACTTGCAAGACAGTTGTAGAGATATACTGCGGTTATTTTTATATATTAATTAGTTCCAATCTATTTGTGTTCATGTATTATATATCAGCCTATTCATGGCAATGTTACTCAAACATATTATACGTGATAAGGTGGCTTGCCAAACAAGATTATCTTGCTCGGTTTTATGAAATGAGAAAAGAAGTTAAGAGTTATCCTCTCAGCAGCAATTGTGAGCATAGTGACATTTACAAATGAACAGTGGCTGTGCAGGCTAGCTTTCATGTCTGTCATATTTCAGTGACTGAATGAGCTGAATAAAGGTCTTCAGGGTAAACTCACAACACTTTTCATGGTTCATGACAAATTAAAAGCTTTAAAAAATAAAGTTCAATTTGCAACAAAATAAGATGTGGAAGGACATCTGTAATTCTCTCCATCTTTAGAAAATTTTGTAGAAGAAAATGAACTTGAGCTTCATGAGTCTGATGTCAATGACATAATAGATTGTCTGGATTTGATTGAAGACTTTGGCAAATATTTTCCTGAGAATTTAGGGAGCGAGTTCTGGATGCGAGACCCTTTTTCTACAGTGGAAGACTCCAGTCTATCAAAATTATTTTCAACAAAATAAATTATGGCTAGGAAGATATTTGGTCCACAGAGGGATAAGAATATTGGGTAGTGGAGAAGGTTACATAATGTTGAGTTAAATACCCTATTCTCATCTCAAGATATTGTTAGGATAATAAAGTCTTGTGTATTATGGTAAGCAGGACAAGCAGCTTGAATGGGAGAATCTAGAACAGTTTGAAGGTACCTACTGGCTGGAGTTGTTTTATAATAACAAAGAGATTTAAATAATGTAAACAGTATTGAATATATTATTTGTGCTTTTTTTTAATTGTTAATTTTGTGAGTAATGGTAAACCTTTTGAATAATAAGCTTAAGTCATAAGCCTGGTCTTAACATGTAAACCTATTCATTCAACCCATCCTCAATGCTAATTTTTGTTTTTCTTTGAGTATTGCTAACGGTGTGCCTTTAATTACACTAGGCTAAGTGAATAGGATCTGCCTCTCTTATGCATTCAGAAATGTGCCCATACCCCTCTTAGCCCCGACATTAATATTTACTTAAATTTCTAGCCATATATATATTGCGATGATCTGCAGTGTGTTGTGTTGTGATGTTTCATTACAATTTGAGGGCCACCTTTGTGATCTGGCGGTCAAAGATTCTGGCTACGGACCCAGAGGTTCCAGGTTTGATTTCCAGTTCTTGCAAATTTTCTGAGACGTCTTTCCAGATTATCTGGGAGGCAGTGGGTCTGAACGAGTTAGACTCAGCCTAGTATGAATAAATGATGAGCTACTTGGATAAAGTAGTCGTGACCCCTGTATAGAAAGCAGAGTTTAATTGCTGGAGGCGTCGTTGTGCTGACCATTCACACCCTCTGTCCATAAGAGTTGGCACTTATCCACCAAACAGTTTGGTAGCCACTCGGTAGGTACAGCCTGAATGCGGGTTGACACCATGGAGTTACATTTATTACATTTTGAATGGATGGTAATTATTGTTATGGATGAATAAAAAATTAGAGCATATGGGAGTAGACGAGGCCTCAAAATTTCCTAAGATAGCATGAGGTTAAGGGGAAATCATAAATGTTCAAGAACCACTGTTATAGAGGCATCCATCTCCAAATAGTTCCCAGGGAATACTCCCTTGAAGTTCTTGGACAATGCACAGTGATGGTTTAGGGTCCTCGACCCCCAAATCTCCCCTGCAACTTTTAGAATACAGCATACCTATTAATTTTCTCAAAATACATCAGTGCAATGGAGGATGAAGTCAACTCACCTCAACATTCTATAGTCATTAGGAGGTCATCTCCTTCCAACTTCATGTTGGGAACAACATCAAGCTTCTTCACTATACCCGAGATGGGGGCTTGGACAACCATCTCCATCTTCATGGCTGACAACACGATGAGAGCTGCTCCTTTCTCAACCTTGTCACCAACAGCGACTTTGATGTCAATCACAGTCCCGGGCATGGGGGCCCCTACCTGGCCCTTCACACCCTTTGCAGCCTTGGGGTGTATGTGCAGTTCCTGGACAAACAACACAACTTCACACCCTGTCCAACTTACAGCTGGAAACTTGGAAACCAATTAACAAAGCTCAAATGGCATAGAGTGTGTGTGTGTGTGTATATATATATATATATATAGAGAGAGAGAGAGAGGTTGGGCTCCCATTTTAGGTTAAGCTGAGATTTGTATTGTACAATGAATTTTGCTCTATATATTTTGTCACCTTCTTTGGAAAATAATGATAAATGTTTAGAAAGGAAAGGGGATTTTAAATTTTAACATTTTTTTATAAGTGCAGTAATATGTACTAGCAACTGCCAGTGATTTATGTCCCACACAGTACTAATGATTATTATGATGATAATAATAGTCAACCTCGGTGGTCTTGGGGTAAAGTGATAGCCTTAGGACCCAATATTCTTGGGATTAAACCCAGCTGGGGTCAAGGGATCCATAGCAAAACTTTCTTCGGAGGGAAAGTAAAACCAGCAGTTCCATGTGGATTGTGGCGTATAAAAGAAACATGGAAGGGATGTGAAAATACCTTGCTCGGCAAAAGTGGTAGGCCCTTTTGCTCTCGCTCATAGAAATTAGTTTGTGCTCATACAATCAGTTGGTTCCAAAACAGCACATTAAATATCTCAAGTAGGAGAAATGAAATGAATGATAGTAATAATGATATTAATAATAACAATTACAATTACAACAACAAATAAATAAAAAAAACTAAAATACAGTTCTTAACATTGAAATGTGCCCATAATTATTTGAGAAGAATGCAAGCAAGAGCATTTTAATTTTTCTTTTTTAAATACAACATGCATGAACTAACCTTGACAGCTTCCTTATCTTTGATGAAGACAGATCGAAGCTGACCATTCATTTCGAAGAACACTTCTCTCTCCCCATTGGGAGTTAAATCTTCCGCCATGGCCAGTGTTTTGATACCCAACGTTTTTCCTCTAGCAATTGTTACCTGCACAGAAAAAAATTAATGGCGACAAACACAACAACATTACATAACTAAAATTATATACTATTATGAAACTATATAAGTGTGACAGAAATTTACCCATAGGCCATATTCTTAATTCATAAAATATTCTATAAATACATATTTTATTTCGCTGAAGATTCCCCAAGATTTAAACACTAATTTCCCCCTCAATGGCAATCCAGTATATTTCAATAGTAATATTTATACCAAGTTTGTCAAACTTACAGCCCTAACCATGATTTATAGGGTGTACTTTATACCCTATGTCACATATGTAGCAGAAACATGGATAGTGAATATAAGAGAAACTAGGTAAGTGTAGGCCATGGGAATAAAGTTTGTGAGGAGCATGTAAACATGGACGGTGAATATAAGAGAGACTAGGTAAGTGGAGACCATGGGAATAAAGTTTGTGAGGAGCATGTAAACATGGATGGTGAATACAAGAGAGAATAGGTAAGTGGAGGCCATGGGAATAAAGTTTGTGAGGAGCATGTAAACATGGACGGTGAATATAAGAGAGACTAGACATGTAATGAGGATGGGGAAGGAGAGGATGCTAAAGAAAATTATGGAAATGAAGTATGTAGGAAAAACACCACAGAGAGGACAATAAAGAGATGGGAGGAGCAGATAACAGAAAGTGATCAAGTGAGAGGAGAAGAATGGAAGCAATTAAAGGAGGAAGACTGGTGAAAGGATAGAAGACGATAGAGGCATTTTAACTAAATAGGCCTGGCCACAGAATAAAAACAGTCTATGATATTTAAAAATTGGTCCTTACCAAGGTAAATCTAGCAAGTGAGGTTGGCATACCCAATTTTTACTCTCTGGTCATAAGATAGAAATTCTACATAATGGTTAAATTGGCACAACAAATATGTGCAATGTTTGACGGCATATACATATCTAAACAGTGGTTTTCTATTATGAAAAGGATCAACACCAAAGAGAGCACAGATTACTGAAACAAATCCATTATAAATTACAAAAGTTATTTCAAAATAGGAATTAAACTCTAACATACATGCCAAAGCTGAAAAAAAAAAGTTCAAAATTTCTGGGAAAAAATATATAAGTCTTAAAAATGTATTTAATCTGAAATTCATTTATGGAATAGTAAGGATTTTAAAATTGGTTTATCTGACAAAAAGATGGTGACAATATTAAATTTTCTGGAAGGCGACCAACTCAGTATTTTTAATGTGGCCCCTTTGATCAAACGTGTTTGACATGCCTGCTTTAGACCATGTGACCACTGATATAGATAATGTCTTGATGAGCATCCAGCACAAACAAACCATCACTTAAAGATTCAAAACTAAGATCTTTAACAAAAACACTTAAAAAAAGTTTGACATTTTTTAATAGTTTTAAAATACCAAAAAAATATTTAAAAAAATACAAGTATAGCTCCTTATATTTATCAACAAATGGTTCCCAAATATTATGCCCTACAACAAAATTAACATTCAACACTAATATAACTTTGATAACCTTTCATTATTGGTTCCAATCCGGCACATTATGTGAGTTGGTAGTGTGTCTGCCTACTGAGCTAGGTGTCCCGGGTTCAATTCCCAGCATGGCCGAATAATTTATCCATTCACAATGATGAATTAACGAATGGATTTGAAAATGGATTTCACAGTGAGAAAAGAAACTCAGCTCACAATTTACTAGCCCTGGACAAGAGAGATAATAGGTTCCTCTTAAAGAAAATCTGTCAATACCGCCCAAGCCTTCAAATTAGGTTAATTTTCAATGGAACTGATGAGAAAGAATGGAATGCAAAACATAATTTCTTAGCAGAGGAAACCAAAATTTATAAAAAGGGGCATAATGAAATTGGTAAAGAATGATAGGACACATAGATACACATAGAGACACATAGAAAGGACAGAAATAACATTTAAGACAAAAACGGTATACGCATTAAAAGTGAAACGAGGCTTTCCTAAGAGTGTTATCACAACTGTTAGACTAGTTTAAAGTCAAGTTTAAATACACAATGTGTAAGATTGTGTCATGAATGATAGTGAAAGTGGGATACTAAACCATGCCAAACCATTTCTAAGAGTAGAGCTTATGTCTCGGTCAGAGGGATGTACTTACTTCAAATTCCTCTCCAACTTTGGGTCCTGTGAGAAAGATTCTTGTGTCTAGCTTGTCAACGGGACCGAAGCTTTCCCTGAAGGTGAGGAAATCCTCGGTAACCTGAGGATAGAGCGCCGCTGACACAATATCACGCTCTTCCACGTGTGGGTGCCTCTCTTTGAGCTCAGACCCAAACTTTGCAAAGTCGAATGGTGGTAGGGTTGCTCCAGGACGGCCTGTCACTCGGGGCATGCCCTTCAACACCTTTAGGGTCAAAACAAAAATTATTCTCATAGACAGTTTCAAAGGTTATTTATTTAAAGATACATGTGAAATAAGAAGCCAATCATTTGATTATTACGATCTTAGCGTGTAACATACAAGTATAAGAGCATAATTAAATTTAACAAGTCAAGAAATGTAAAATAAAGGTATTATGTAATAAATTAATGAAAATATGTCACAATATAGCTGTATTCAATATACATGGAAAATGGAGACTTTCTGACCTTCATGCATCATACCAGAGCTGTATTCAATATACATGGAAAAAGGAGACTTTCTGACCTTCATGCATCATACCAGAAAATTTGTACTGCTTCTTAGTGCAGAAAACATTCACACACGTGCACTCATGCACATGCACGTGCGCGCGCGCGTACACACACACACACACACACACACAGTGGTAATTTTGTATAAAGTTTATTTTTTGACAATGCTCAAAATAAGTGCTTCTTTGTATTAAACTAATATAAATAAAGTAGGGATTTGACCCTCAAATCTTTAAGAATATTCGAGACTCAAGTTTGTTTAAGAGCTCCTATACTGCTTATTGGTGGTTCAGAAACAAGATAATTAAGGATTAACTCAACAACCAGGCCTCAGAGCAGTAATTTAACACATACATGTTTGTATGAATGGATTATAAGAAAAAATGTCAACTTTTAGTCACAATTTGTATTTTCTATTATTCTATTATATTTATATTTACTCTTTATGTTCATTATTTTTCCCAAGATTCGAAGGTAGATAGAGATTTTGGTTCATAAAGAAGTGGATTAGACCCAGCTCTAAAATAAAGTGTGTACACCAGTTTGGATAGCTGTAGGTAAAAAGCGCGTGCATCAGTTTCCTTGCAGAATTTAAATGAAAACTTTTTTCCTGAGTCAGACCTGATAAACTTGTATAGGTGCATATTAATTCAATAATCTCTCTCTATATTACTAACCGATAAATTTTAAAGAGTTACTGACCCTGGATCGGAAGGGTTCTGGGTATCCCAAGTAGGGCTCTCCAATGAACCCTTGCAGGAACTCGACCACTGACTTGGGGAAGCTTAGCTCCTCTGCTTTGTCAAAAACTTCTTCCGCCGTCAACTTGTTCTGGACCATAAACTGGGCGAGATCGCCAACCACCTTCGATGATGGGGTCACCTGCAACAAACAAACCAGTTATTTCAGGACAACTTAGTTGGTAACTTTAAGTTATATAAGTATAGAAAGATCAGTAGAAATAAATAAAAATACAAAAATCTGAAAAAAAAAGTCAGTTGAATAGAGTAATTTTGGTTAAGGAGTTAAGCTGGTGGATACTTACATTTTATAGGTGAACAAATATTTAAAAAAATACAAATAGTTCTTAATACCAATTTTCAAACTACTCTTATTATAGTAACTGTAAGCTTGACGAGTAATTTAATGAAAATCCTAACACTAATTATTAGTCTTACATTTAACTAATTTATGACTATTTAAAGAATTATTAATTTCAAGTTTCCACCCTCTATGTTATTATTTATTTAAAAAAAAGTCTTTCTGTAAGTCATCTTCACTACTACCTTATGATAATTTCCTTTTTAAACTAATTTATGTGCTGTTGGTTAACCCTTTGATAAATAAAAATAAAAATAATTATGTTGTGGTGCATTAAAAGCAAGATTAATTAATTAATTAATTAAAGGGAGTATTGATAAGGAAGAGAGAAAGCACCTTATACATAGTGCACCTACCAGTAGGTAAACCAGTAGGTATTTACTATTAGGTTCAGATCAAAGAAACAAGCATTGGATATTTAACAAAAAAAAACTACCGTGTGGATTAAAGATCAATCATATAAGGACATCTGAAAAACATTGGAAAGTGTTTTGGTGGGTATGACTGAAAAGAACAATCATTAAACTTGAGTTTATATAGACAGGATTACGACACACCCCTTGATGAGTCATACAACCATTTCTACTAGCTCACACAGACACTAGTGCCACAGAGTTGTGCACTAACATAGTCACATTGTTTGGTTCATAGAGGTTAGGACTAGACATCATGATTCAATAGAAAGTTTCATGGCTAGCTTTAAGAATAAGCAAAAAAAAATCTTAGTACCGATATGGGTTATACAGACACATTAATTATACTAATGGAATAGGGCCGAGGAAGGTAGAATTTTAGAGGAAACATACCTGCATTTTTATGGAGGGAGAAAGGGAAACAATTTAGGAAATAACTTTCTCAGTTTCCTGATCTTTCCATCACCGACACTCCTGCCTGCCGGCTCACAAAAAAATATAAAATTATTTTAAGAGAAATTACAAATACAGGTTTATCTTTTTACATAATTAACTAATAAAATAGATATGCATTTTAGTTTAGTATTTTTATATTATTTTTTTATCTCTCTCTTTAAGTAAAACCTATTTTTGCTTTTTGAGGTAGTGGGTTATATGATAGGTGGATATAAAACAGGAAACTAACACATTATGGCTTTTACAATGAGAAAAACACAGTTCACACTTTATATTGCTGCCATTGAACAAAGAGGTAATGGCTGCTTCTTGAAGAAAATTGATCGTTACCACCTAATAAATCCCCCCCACAGGTTTTAGTCTATTGAGACTCATCAGGGAGGAGGGTGAAACGTGCTACGCTACTTCCTAAAAGAGTAAGCCTAAACAAGCAAAAGGAAGAAAAAGGAAATTGGCAAAGGATGATATTGTGTTTGTTCCCTTTTATACGTTTTATATCCACCTTTCCTGTAGATTCTTCCAAATATATTTTATGTTATAAGAAATTTTTTATTTTTATGTAACGAAAAATATTGAAGTTTTATAAAAATGTACCTTGAACCGGCAAATGACAACTCTAGTAGACGTGGAAGGGAGGACTATTTTAGTTGGAAGTGTTCGCATTCAGTCATCTTCGAGGAGACACTCAGAATGGCATTACATGCCAAGCCATAGTTTACGTTTGCCCTGTGTTGCTGCTGTAAGTTACAACAGCGGCTAGCACAAGTAAAAATCATTAATTTGGCGAGTTTCATGTTTTCCAAGAGAAGTGGAGAAGTTTAATTTGTTTGTTCAAGTTTGCTAGAAGCCGGTGTGTTTGGTGTGTCATGAATCGGTTGCTGGGATAAAATAATACAACCTGAATGTAATTATGAAACTAAGCATTCTGCTTAACGCGGTTCAAGGTCAGTAGCGGATTGATAAAAAATTGGGAGATTTAAAGAAACAGCTAAAAATCCAGATATTTTTATTTAAGAAACAAAACATAGAAAATGAAGCCAGTGTAAAGGTAAGTGTTTATCAGAAAAAAATTCAGCGTATGGGGATGTTGTTTATATTTCTGATGTTTGTTGGCTTTCCAAAGGGAAAATGTTAGAAAATGTCTTTAAACTGAAGAAAGTCATAAAGACTTTTACATAAAGTAAAGGTAAAACTGTACCTCAACTCAATGATCCTGAGAAGCCAAGTAATTTTAGATTTTTGAGCGACACTACAAAACATCTTAATGATCTGATCACACAAACTGCAAGAAAAAGATAACTCGATAAACAATATTTATGACAGTATCAAATATTTTTGAAATAAACTTAGTTTATTGAAGATTTATCTCCAGAGAAAGGATTTAACTCACTTCTCAATATCGTCAAAGTGTGAGTGTTCTGACGTGAATAAGTATGACTGTGGATTAGCCGACCTGAAATATGAATTCAGGTTAAGAACCCTGGACTTAAAAGAAAATGAAAAAAATATTTAACACTTTTGTTAAGCCTTTCAATGTGTCTGTTGAACATGTGCCTGGAAATGTGCAAATAGAACCGATTGATTTGCAGTGAAACAATAATTTAAAAAATAAAATCAACCTGGGTCTCTCTTAATTATATTCTAAATATGTTGACAATAACATCTTTCCAACCATTCGACTGAATACTTTGAAGATAATGTCTCTGTTAGGGAGCACTTTATCTCTGTGAGCAGTTGTTTTCAAGAATGAAGATGAAGATCGCCAAGGCCAGAATAGTTGACATCCACCTTAAGAACGCTCTTAAAATCGCAACATCAAAAATAAGAGCAGACATTGACATACTTGTTAAGAATAAAAAGTTTAAGATAATCGGCTGTAAAATGTGTTTGTTGTATTTATTTAGGTCGCTGCGTTGCAATTATCTTTGTGAGCGCTGTATTACTAGTAACTGGGGTGGGTCAGGTATAAAAACAGACACCACCTCATCAATGCCAGCCAATATCACTTGACTCTGTCCACCCCCTCCCACAAGCAAGACAATGTTTCCCCGCGCGCAACTGCCACTACATTACGTGCCAGGTGCTTTTGCTATTGTTATTTCGATTCTCGATTTGGTTACTATTTTGGTTTGATTTTGTGAATAATTTTCGACGACCCACGCTATTGTTTAACATTGTTATTTTGATTTGGTTACATTTTTGGTTGGACTTTGTAAACGATTTTTGATGATCCACGCTATTTTTTTTTATTTGATACGAACTTATAATTACCGAAATGAGTGAAAGGAGGACCTTCTTAACGCTCATGAAGAAGTACGAGATCATCCAGGAAGTGGACAAGAAGAAGGTTACAAAGACGGAGATTGCGCGGCGGTATGGCATCCTGAAGTCGACACTTTTCACGATTCTCAAAATGAGAGAAGAAATTGTGAATGAAGTGCAGAAGGAAGGCCACAATTTAAAGGCAAAAAATTTGAAAGGGTGCGACGCACACGAATCTGGAGCAGGCTATGCTGGAGTGGTTTAGCCAGCATAGAGCGCAAAACGTGTCTATAAACGGACCTATGATGCAGAGGAAGGCTGATGAATTTGCCCTGAGGTTGGGTATAAAAAACTTTAAGTGTTCAAGTGGGTGGGTAGAGCATTTCAAAGTGCGTCACAGAATAGCCAGCCACAAGGTCATCGGTAAAAGCGCATCGGTGGACCCAACACCAGTGAGGGATTGGATGCCCTTGCTCCGAAACATCCTTAGG
>CABFOW010004285.1:33339-58880 GCA_902141385.1 Timema californicum
CCGAGGACCCAAACGACCCACCACCAGTGGACGCCAATTCCCAGCCAGGCCCCTCCACAGAACCGCAGGTAGGCCCCTGCATGAAACCGCGGCCTGGCCCATTAACAGCACCTTCGTTGGCCCCCCTGACTTTCACTCGGCCATGCGATGAAGAAACGTGGCAGAGATTAGCCCCAGACTGCACATATGAGGAGTACATAACAGCAGACGATGACATCACAGTTTGGGGCACCCTCGACAACGCCGATATAATCAGGGAGCAGCAGGAGTCCAGCGATGAAGAGGGGGAGGAAGAAATGGAATAAGAGCCTGAAGACATCCCCACGATGAAAGATGTTCTGAAAGCTGGGGACATCTACTTAAGAGCACTTAAGCGCCAGGGAGCTAGTGAAGATCTGTGGTCCCAGTTCTATAATTTGAAAGACTTTGTCGAGAAAACTGGAATAAGAAGAGGCAGGCCTCCATAATGGACTACTTCAAGAAATAGGTAGGTTTTATTTTATTTACTTTTTCATGTGTTGTCTAAAAAATGCAATTTTTTCGTATGAAGGTCAGGGGTGGAACAAAATCTGTTAAAATTCCAATAACGACCCCTTCGAAATAATGACCCTTTTCCAGGGAACCGGGAAATATCGTAGAATCGAGAGTTGACTGTAGTACCAAAAATCTCAATGATATATTTTAAAATTGATATACAAATGTATCTAAAAAAATGAGAAATATTTCAAAATGTATTCAATTCTAATACTGTCAGTACGATATTGCAGCCTACTCCAACAAGAGACAGAATCTTTGGTCCTTGGACCTAAAAAGGTTGAAGATACCTGCATTAGACCATGCAATCACTGATGAGAGTAAGAGATGATAGAAAACTTATTATTAAACGAGTTAGTTATGAGGATTATGAATTAAATACCACTAAATAATTTTACATGCAAAACCATTAACTTCACCTGAACAGATATTTTATTATATTTGGACAAAA
Source organism: Timema californicum (assembly GCA_902141385.1). Taxonomy (NCBI): domain Eukaryota; kingdom Metazoa; phylum Arthropoda; class Insecta; order Phasmatodea; family Timematidae; genus Timema; species Timema californicum. The sequence goes on from CABFOW010004285.1 coordinate 34,325, forward strand.
GTATAGGAAAGGTGGATGGATAAAACCGATATTTTGTTACAAATAAAACAAAACATGCCTCAAAGAGTTTTTCCTTAAAGATATTATCATCTTTGACGTTTGATACTCCCTTAGTAGGGGGTACTAGTTTTTACTTCCTCTCGACCCTTCAGGTAAATTTAGTATTATGATTGCCAAAAAATAAAATTAAAGATTTTGATGGCTATAGATGTTTCATGACACATTGAACCGAAAAAAATATATATTTTGTGATCCTGTGTTTCTGTCTGTGTGATTGTATCTGGACCTAAAGCTGAAACCATTTTATTGATTAAGCTAAAGCTTGATATCTAAGGTTTTAATAAAGTTCCCCAGGGCGTTTTTAAAATTAAAATTAAGGGTAATTTACTGAAGGACAAATAGCGAAAAAATCGATTTTCTCAAAATTCGCTTTAATAATTTTGACTAAATTTTGTATTCAGGCATTGTTTAACATTTCAAACTAATGGCAATTTTAATTTTTGGTCATAAAAATTAATTTAAGGGTATGGTTCTTTAAAGTGACATAAATTTCCAATTTTATTCATTTCTTAAAAGAGAAAGAAAGTTTTTGTGGTGCATCATACAACTGTTTTTTTGTTCAGAAGGAATTAAATTTTAGCTATATTGTAAATATTTAAATAAATAGGAGAATTTTTTAGTTTTGCTCTTAATATTAAAACCATTTCAAGCCTTTAAAAGATTAAAAAGCCACACTATGTATACTAGATCTCTTCTGACAAATAAATTCAATTTGGAATAAATATCGAATAGTCATGAAACAACATCAAGATGAACACACCTTGACAATGTCCCCAAGAAGTATGTTAGCCTCTCTATACGCCTTCTTCACGTCCTCGAAAAAGTCCCCTAGGCCAAGCGAGTACGCTTGGAACTGTAAGTTTGTGTATTGACCCCCAGGGATTTCGTTCAAGTACACATCAGCATTGCCAGACTTCATTGTGGTTGTACATTCAAAGGGACTGTACAGCGTCCTGGTCTGCTCCCAATAGGCAGAGTACTCACTCACGTTCTTCAGATCCAGTCCTGGAACAACACAAAATTATAGTTACATTTCAAATGTAGCTCCATTTTATTTATGTGTTTTTTCCTTAATATAAGGGAAATAGGCAAAAATGTATGTTTTGTATAGTCGTGTGAAAAAGAATAATGAAGAGAATAAGTTTATTGTTTCTGATAAGACCTAGCCCATCTTTTAAAATTAGTTATTTTGCCTTAGACTTACATTTTACAGAATATTTACAAGGTTTTCATATAATTTCTTAGTAATTAGGCACTTATCTGTACTTATGATTAGGGATGGGCAGAACAGCTCACTTTCGGAAAACATTAAAAGTAATTCAGTTCCTTAAAATAAGCCATTCATTTAATTAGTTAATCCAACACTTTAGCTCAGTCAGTAGCCTGTCTACCTACTGAGCTAAGAGCCCTGGGTTCAATTCCCGGCATGGCCGAAAATTTATCATTGATGAAAATATGGATTTACCCTTTCACATTGATAAATTAACGACCGAGGACTGGATGTTGTGTCTGTCCTTTCTTAAGTTAGATTATAAAGCATATGAAGCTACAGCCTGTGGTGGAAAATATATTAATTGAATAAAAAACTGACCCAGGCCATAGGCTGGAAACAGTAATGGATGTAAAATAAATTAGTTCAGTTGTTTGCGACCAACCTAAATACACAGCTTGTAGCTAATCTTTTGCAACCAAACAAATTCAGCTTGTGGTTCAACCTTCGTGACCTACCTACAGTACCACTATGGCTTGCAGTTTAGTTTCAAGAGTTATTACACTTGCATCAAAAGTTTGATAGTTAAAGGCCTTCCTTTCAGAGGGAGGTGTTTAATGTTTATTTAAGTTTTAATATTATTATTTGTGTCAAATCTAAAACTTCTTAAAAGTAGTATTAATGTATTATTTTCAAAATAGCGTTGATAACGCTAAAATTAAACTAAAAACCAATTTAAAATAAAGTAAAACATATTCTTGAATACACAAAAAATACTTTAAAATAAGAGCATTTACAACAGAACCAATTGTTCATTTACTTACATTTTTAGCATGTTTGAGTTTTGTAGGATGCAGCAAGTGTACTTGCCCCTTGTAGGGTTCATCCTAACCCATATCAGTAAGGACTATGATGCTTATTGTTTAGAGTAAGAAATGGGTGGAGGTAATGTAGCTTTGATGAACAAAGGAAATAGCAAACTATAAAATTGATTGTCCCGTTGTTTCTGTGACCAAGATAAGACAATAATTCAGAATGTTTTGTGTAATTTCATCTTTTAGTTCAATTTGAACTAGTTCATGTCGAGGAGGTGAACTAGCGTGACTCGTTCAGCTAGAGGAACCATTCAATTTTCATTCGTTTGCGGACAAAATATCTATACTATGATCAATTTGGTTATCTATTATTCTACTGTATATTTAAAATGTATCTTCTAGAATTCATTCCTATACCAACCTTGAGTTAACTTGCTTAGGTGTAACAAAAATATATTTTTCTTAATTGTAAAATTATGTGTCAAGTTTAAGCTTCAACTTTTTGTTTCTTCCAATTTAAATTGCCTTACCAGTGAGACAGCTGTTGGATACTCAGGTTATAGTCACAATTTAAAACTGTAGTGTCAGAAAAAAAATCACCAAAAGATTTTTTCTGACTTGTTTTTAATTTCTAAATAGTATGTGAAAATATCTTTTCACTATCAGTATCAGTATCATTATCATTATCGTAATCCCTATTTTTGTTATTTTTGTACATGTACTGTACAAGCAAGTACACTTAGCTCCCGAAGTTACCAACCAGACACATACCTGTGTCAAGCTTGCTGCCCTGCAGTGTTGCCACCACAGCCCCCATACTTGGCTGAGAGGTCATCCCCGACATAGAATCCACAGCTACATCCACAACGTCAGCCCCAGACTCTGCACAGGCCAGCATAGAGGCCACCCCTGCACCGGCCGTGTCATGAGTGTGGATGTGAATGGGTAAGTCGGGGTATTTATCCCGAAGGGCAGATATAAGGATACGAGCGGCTGCAGGCTTCAACAGACCGGCCATATCCTGCCGAGGAAAGTTAGCATGATAATAGTAGTCACTTGATGAGAGGGGAACTTTCATTTATCAATTTAATTTTTCTCGTAATAAAAAAGATAATTTATTTTAGTAGTAGATGATAAAATTAATGTATGTTCACACAGTAGCAATTTTTATATATATGTTTTAACTATAAGTGGGAGGAGCAGCTGAAATAGCATTTGTGTAAGTAATGGAAGAATAATGTTTGAAGGATAGAGGAAGATGATTAGTGTTATCAACACAAGAGTATGCTTACCAAGGGAACCGAGTGAAGGGGGAATTTTAAGCAAATATCTTGTACAAATAAAAAAAAAAATCTCCAGTCACCAGGTCAGCCTTGAGTCCCCTGCACCAATGTAGGATTTAGGATCGTTACAAGCCACTCAGCCAAGAACAACTACTTGAGCCCAGTAACATTCTTGAAAACCACACCAGTGCTGTCATCTGAGTACACTGTGCTTCAACAAACCATGTTTCAAGACCATTCTTGACTCTCGAGGAAGTCGACAATGGCTGGTGAAAGATCGTGTGTAGTGGCTCAACAATGTATATCCTAACCAAGTGAATTCTAGTATCCCACCTACTTTTAGCCATAATTAAGATCAGTGTTATATTCCAAAGAACATGTTTGTTGAAGGTAAGATAATATTAATACTTCCATTCACTCTGCTTGCCTATGACATTCTGTCCATATCAAGTGACCACTGTGTTCAGTGCTACTATAAGCAAACAATTGTTGATGGAACAAACCTTGATGCAAATAATGTGTGTCCCAGCCTTCACAAGTTCGTCTGCAAGATTGAGGTAGTATTTGAGGTTGTACTTTGTACGAGATGGGTCAGACAAATCCCCTGTATAAGAAATGGCTGCCTCAACCACCCCGCCTGCCTTCCCCGCTGCCTCCATACCCACTATTAGGTTGGGGAGATAGTTAAGGGAGTCAAACACGCGGAAGATGTCCATGCCGCATTGCACTGACAATTCGCAGAACCTAAAAAACACGAGTTTTTCATTAACTAACAGGTTTTGAGAAAAGTAGAGCGCTACTTCAAAATAAATTCAAAGGGAAATAAACATATAAGTAAGCTACTTGCTATAATTTATAACCACAAATCTAACTTGACTTGGAGTATTCTTAGTACTTACTTGTAAACCACATTATCGGGATAGTTGGTATATCCAACGGCATTGGCCCCTCGTAATAACATTTGGAATGGAATGTTGGGGATTTGCTTCCTCATGTCCTCCAGACGCTCCCAAGGGCACTCGTGAAGGAACCTCAGAGCCACATCAAATGTAGCACCTGGAATAATTTTGTTATATAGTGTAACATATGCACACTAATTAAATGGTTTAACATAACTCATATGGTAGATGCTGTACACCTCTTGTAATAATTGCTATTCAACAGGTTCCTGCCATTGAAACCTAGCCATATTTTGTCAAGGGGAAGTGTATTTGGGTAAAATAGGAATATTTAAAATCCCTAATATAAGGATAATTAAAAAAAACTTTAAAAAAAGTATCAACAGGAAATTTCAGTTTTATCACCAAGTATTTTGGGTGATTAGAAATGAAAAGTTCTGGAAACATGTTTCATTATAATAATACATCATTTTGAATTAATTCAACTCTAAAGAATTACATTTTGATCTAGTTTTAAATTAATCAGTTGAGGGACAATGGTGATATTTCAGTTTAATGTCAACATAATTTGATTCTTCTTGTATTATTCTTTTGATTTTTGTGAGTCCATATATCATTTTCTAATTTCCTTTCAAATCATATTCTAACTCCCCTATATATTCAAAGATGGATAAAATTTAAAGTATTTGATTATAAAGTTTCATAATATACGGTACTTAAAAGTATTCAGTTATAAAATACAGTAAAGTTTAACTTGAATATCCAAGTGAATAATATAAAACTCACACTTGTGGGGATGTACTAAAAAATATAAATTAAATCAAAATAAAAAAAAGTCAATCTTGTTGTCTTATCTGGATTGTCTGTAATGTAGTGGTCAAGGTTCAAATACCAACTAGGTGTTTTTATTTTGATATTATGATTTTTTAGGTTTGAGATGTTTTTAGGTATTGGATGTTTAAAAAAATAGTTTTGTATAACCCCCCACCATTCCACCCAATTTCAGGTATATTCCCTATTAATGTTATCCTTCTCCCCCTGTTCAAATATTGAACTTGATAAATATTTAAGCACTTGTCCTGAACATATTAAAGTCATTTTATTATTGAGTACAAACCCACCTCCCCAATTCTCTAAGGAGTACAGTTGATTGAAGTTGTGTGCCACATATGGCGAGATGCGCAACAGGTCATGGGTTCGGACTCTAGTAGCAAGCAATGACTGGTGAGCGTCCCGGAATGTCGTGTCCATGAGAAGTAGTCCTTTGTTTGCCCGGACGGCCTTGGCGAACCCGGCGGGACCCTCTTTTTGCAGGATGTGGCGGAAACCTCGTGGAGGTTCTAGACCTGTAGGGGGGCAAGCTTATTGTTAGAGGTGATTTTTTAAATACACACATTACAAGTACGTTAGGCCTTAGCTTATAAAGATTTACAGTTAGAGAGTTAATATTTTGTCAGGTTGCTTTTTATGATTATATCTGAAATGTGATCTATAAAAGCACACATTCAAAAAACAAATACATCTGGTGTTGCATAAAAAAACTTGGCATGCGAGAAAAAGAAAGTGTTTTTTTCAGTTTTTATGGCAAAACATTTTTTTGACCAAAATCAACACACAAAGAATTGACTTTTCTTCACATGATATCAACAGTTGTTGAATATCTGTCGAGGGTGTCCTGAAATTTAATGACAACTTTTTCTCTTCAGTTAAAAGTTTCTCATCTAATGCTGCTATGCTCATGATGGATAATAAGAAACTGTTGACATCAACATGTGAAGATAATAAAACTCTATGTTTATATTAGAGCACTCTTTTATTTTTATTTTAGCAAAAAAAAAAAAGAAGATCTGCCATAAAAAGTGTAAAAATATTGGTTTTTCCTTGCATTCCCTTCCATTCCACCATAAGTGTGATTAACAGTATGTTAACTTTCAGAAGGATGATATTCTAACAAAGCAGATTACTGTCTCAGATGATGATAGTTCCACTAGCTCTGTTACAAACTATAAACCCATAATGGTAGTTTTCAGGAACATACAACTTCTTAATAGCTTAATTAAGGTCTATTAATTTAAAACATTGATCATCCAACTTAATAAATAAATATTTCAGTTATATATTCAGTTATAGTTCAAATATATTTTTTAATTCCTTATGAAAAGTGGCTGTTATATTAAAAATTCCAAGTCGTAAACAAATTAATGACAATATGTATTTTTTTAACTAATAACCATTTATTTACTTCAATCTAAAATTAAAAAACTGTTAAAACATCATTTAAAATATGTATTTTATTTTTCATACTGCCAAATTTGCTTAGAAAAATGAATAAATACAATAAATAATAAGTTAATACTAGTGAATGAATTAATGTTCTGTAAAAACTGAAAGAAAGATTGCAAAATCGACAGATAGGGTAATGCATCTCTAAAGTAGTTGGATGTATGTGGAGTATTGCCAAGAATGAAGTAGTTTCAAAAGAGATAAAGATGGCAATATGTAAAATTGTGTTACCGCCGACATTGTTGTATGGATGAGAAGTGTTGTGTTTGTCAGGATAAACACAAGATCAAGGTGGATGTGGCTGGAATTAGATATCTAATAAACGTGTGTGTACAAACTCATATGGCCAGAGTCAGTAATGAATGGGGGCTGAAAGAGTGCAGTTTGAAATTGAGTCCAATAGGTCGATGTTAAAAAAGCGTCTTACATTGATATGGAAATATTGAGAGGATTAGTGCGGATCAAGTGATGAAGCAAATATATGAAGGTAGAGTGTGTGGATAGAAAGGAAGTGGTAGGCCATGTAAGACCTGGTTAAATATTGTAGAAGAATGTATAAAAAAGAGAAACACTATGTGTTTAAAAACAAAAGAGCATGTATCACTCAGTGTATGGATGTTGCTGAAGCGAAGAGAGCATACAAAGATAGAGACGTGTGGGGAAAGTTAGTGAGGATTAATAAATAATGAAGTAGTTTTTTAACTTTATGCACAGTTTCTTTCCTAATCTGTAAGGGAACAGCGTGATTAGGTATGTAAAAAAAAGGTTGCATTGACAAACACAGTGGTAAAGACATTATGTTGATGCACTGTAAAACTTCAATTATGATGATAATACATGATAGATAAATGATAAATAATGATAAATGATATGATGATGATATGATGACAGACAAAACTACCTGCCTGAATTGATATATCAAATGTTCAAGATGGGTATAATAGACAAAAGAGAGTCACATAGGCAATGTAAGATAATTGTACATAACATAATTCATAAAACATTATTTTAGTGGAATGGTCCAGGCACACTATAAACCGCTCAATTAGATTATTTGCCTATGAGTGAAACAAAGTAACACATAATAATGAATGAAGTGTAAAGAGTGATCAAAGATTCCTTAAAAAAATAATTTTAGATGACGTATTGTGCACTTCTGGATGATGATTATACTAGCACATGACATATAGATTAATTTAAATCAGGAACAGACACAGCATCCAGCCCCCAGCCGTTAATTAATAAGTGTGAGAAGGGAAACCCAAATTTTTCAGTAATGCCAGGAATCAAACCCAGGACCCTTAATTCTGTAGACAGACACGCTAATGACTGAGATAAGGTGTCGGACCGATTGTTTGTTCCTTAACTTTAAATATGAAAATGAAAACATAAATTGTAGATTAGCATATCAAACTGTTTTAAGGCTCATGGGACATTTTAAAATGAGCAAGAAACTGTTTTTTTAAAAAGATGGCACACTTGTAAGTCACCAAAAACATAATTATATCAAAATAATTCAGAAATATAAATAACACAATACATAAAAATTTAATGTTAACAATTTGTTTTGGCTGAATAATTTAAAAGTTAAGTTGTTTTTACTAGCGGTGGTCAATAAAACAGTATTTTAAACATTAATAACTTTTGTATTACCCAACAATGAATATGATCCAAATTTGCACTTTGTTCCTTTTAAAGAAAACTTAAAACTATTTGCTATAAGTTGGCTATCCAAATAATTTCATAATTTGTCTCCTCAGATCCAACATGACTTAAGTAGGTATATGACATTCAACTAAATTAATAATAAATTTGGTTGCATAACACTAGGCCAGACATTTACTACATTAATAGGGAGTTAGAATGGGTTTTACAAGCATTTTTCAAACACTAAAAATACAAAATCCTTGGGAAAATAATAATCAAGTTGCCATTAAAACAACTTTTAATAAAATTAAACTCTTACCTAACTCATTATGGAGAAAGAGCCAAAATGGTCATCAGCATTTGGGAACACTAGAGATATGAACAAGTTGTGCACACAGTTTTATATTCCTTTGAGATTTTCTAATATAAGTGTATTTTCCTAAAGTCACTGATTTATTCTTATAATGTAATGATTAATAAAACTAATTAAATGATCTTAAGAACTATTCTGATTAGTTCTTAAGAAAAATCTTTTAATCTCCATTCAGCTACTGTAATTTTACAGACAATTTATTTTTAGCACTGGCAATTTATATGTCAAACAGATATTGAATTTTATATTTGTGTTGTAGGTTCTATCTTTAAGGAAATTAGATATTTTAAACCAAAAATTACAAGCAAGGCTCATTAACACACAACCTATAGCTAACCTATAGGTTGGTCTATTCCACTATCAAAATGTTGCCTATCAATGGCATGTAAAACAAAAGTAGCCAATGATTGGATTTTTGAGAAAGGAAATACTGATAGGATGTCGAATGTATTGAAGCTATCAAGCTTGCCATAGACCAAATTGGATCACAGATCGGAACAGTTGGAATCAGAACTCTACAAACGAAAACAAGTTTTGTTCGCACATTGGTTCAGAATTCAATTCATGTCAGTTGGATGAAAGCAACCAAAAAGGAACATCAATTTTATTGATTTGGTGATAGTGAGTGATATCAGCAGTGAAGAACAGAACAGGTAATCGTGGTTGTTAAATGCATGGCTGCTGATAAACAGGAAGAAGAAGTGGCATCACGACATAAAGTATATGCAACATAACATTTCGAAGATTTCCTCCCATGCATCCTCCTTTTTATCACAGTCAAACTAATGTTTGTTAGCACTGTCATAAATTATAAGGTAGGTACTTTTGAACTAAATTGATTATTTTTAACAAAAAACAAACATCAACCAGTGTAAATTGAATGCGAGTGTATATGATGCAATAGTACAGTGCTTGAGGACACTTAGGGCATAGCTTCAGAATCAATCAAAATCCGTCAAAATATTCCCTTCGGCAAAGTGATTCATTCTGTTCTGATCCGACTTTGATGTTTCTTATTTGATTAGAGCATGTGTGTGGGCCTCCATTAAAATGCAGGTAGTCAAAAAATTTCAATGTGTTCCATTTCGATTCGATCCAGTGTGTGGCAAGCTTTAGTTTTGTACATTTTGCTGACTAGGAATTTTATATGTGAACATATTGAGTTAACTTCTGAATCATAAGTTATAAGGCTAGCCTTAATATTTAGTTTATGAATTTGACACATATTTAGAGCTTTATATTGTATAGTTTTACTGGAGCTTTTAAGCTTTTATTTCAACTACAATGCAAATTACCTGTTTTTCATACGAGCTGTGTTTATAACACGTCTATATTTGATAACCTGATGGTCCAATGAAAATTGAACTAGCCTTTATGTTAACCAAAAAATATTACAAAAATCAGCAAAGTAGGCCTAGTAGTTTTTGCATGAAAGTTTAATAACCAAGGAAAAAAGTCAAAAAGTAGTGTTTTATAGCTAAATTTTAATTATACTATATGTCAACTGGACATCCGAGTTATATACATGCAGAATTTCCACACAGTCAGTGTTACGTATTTGGGTGAAAAAGTAACAAACATCAACTCGTTTTAATAAATCAGTAGAGTAGGATTTACAATCCTGAGTGGCGAAGCGGATTCCCTGACTTACTCTCTCCTTCTGAGTACATCCCTAGCAGTTTCTTAAAGGAAACCAAATGTTATTTCCCCATCCTTTGACCTAAGTTCTGATAGATGTGTTAGAAGCTCACCGAAAATATTGTGTGAGGTTGTTGCGAAGGAAAGACGGGACAGTCAGTGCGTGGAATGGCAACATGCAGACGTGGATGAGAGTTGTGCGAGCGAGGGTCGTGCAATATGTGCACATGTTATGTTGGTCAACAAGTGTGTGATAATTAGACCATGTGAGATACAATAGATACTGACTATCAAAGTGTAGAAATGTTGGGGTTGGGGTGTATATCGACCCCCAAGTAATGTGATGACCCTTCTAAGGAGATCCATATAATATAGAATACACAGTACATAAAAGCTTTTAGTGACTAGAGGAATAGTAAAATTTTCTAGTAAACGCACCCCTAGAAAAATTAGTTTTTACATCCTAGAAGGGAGTGTGAAGTATACAAAGCAATTACCTAAAAGAGGAAGCCATAAAACATTACATAAAATAAAAATATCAAAGGGTATTAAAAAAATGACACATCAAAATAAAGTGGATATTTTATAATTATTTAATGAAAACCAGTTTTGTATGTACATATAAAGTACAGGGGAAAGTGGTGAGTTAAGTGTCTTTTTTGTCCCTACCACTCCTCCTTACCCTATACCATGTGTAGAAGAATTAGAGGTGCACTCATACCACAATTTTACTTATGTAGATTCAGGAAATACTATCAAATTAAATGTGATGTTACTGCTTCTGATACTTTAGTACATTTATTTACCAAATAATATATTTTTTTATTTTTCACACAAAACAATGTCTGACATTGACCAAGATTAACGTAATGTGCTTTACTCAAGAAAAACATTTGTGAATTCCATATAAAACTAGTTATTTATTTTCACTTAATTTCAATTTTTTTTAATAAAAATAATATTTATACTCTGCCAAAGCTTGCTTTGTGTCTTCCTTAGGTTTAAAAGTTAGTATATATTGTACATATATACCACTTATCAAATAATTTACTTGCTTAAGCAATATTCAAAATTGATACAGGTTCAAATTTTCATCATCAATATTGTGTTTTGATATAAGTACACTTATAATAAAAGAAACACAAAATTAAATAAACCTTGTGTGAGTGACCAAAGTGCGAATGATGGATCTCCCTCCATCCTAAGAAAAGGTTTTCTGTTTACTAACCTACATAATCGCCTTCGGAGTCACTGTCTGCGCTGGCTGCTTGTGCAGAAAAATCTGAAAGTTGATAAAGTGTGGAATATTTGGGGAAAAGTGCAAAAGAAAAAAAAGATAAAAAAAAACAATAGGAACTCAAACAAAATGCAAACAAGCTAGGGGAAAAATATGTACAAACGGAAAACTGAACACAAAACTTATATTCCTTAATATGTACATCATGTTATTTATTAAATTTTAAGGGGTGTGTGAAGTACTATTTTTTTCAGTATGAAGCAAATTTGAATAGATTATTATTAAATATTCTCAAAGCCAAATCAAAGTTTGAATTTTTTTAGTTTTTTTATGCTTTAAAAATATTATATTGTTGCTATTTATGTAATTTTATGCCATAAGAATTACTTGAAAAATGTTTTATTACAAAATTTTTGTGTATAGTATTTAGTTTTATTCTGATAAATCCAGTTATCATCACAATTTAGAGCTCATTTCCATGAGAATATTTAGCAGCACTGCAGCTGTGCTCGAATGCCTGTTCTCATGAAGTGCGAAGCTATTTCTCGCAGTATCGCGGGCGTTGATACATTGTTTTAGATTTCTAATGTTTCCTCGAACGGCAGAAATATGGCCAGCTTATATCATTATAAAATATCTAACTAATAAGCCTTTGAGAGTTTATTGTTGAGTTGAAAGATAGAGAGTTGCTACTGACTATTTGGGGTACCAGATTATAATGTAACAACTTGCTAAAGTATTCAAATGACGTGCAAAAATGATTTAAAAATGTGTTTTAATCTTTCTTTAATTATGAGAGATTGAATAACCAAGCTAATATATTTGTTAGTTATGAAATATGACACCTGGACATGAGAATCAGCTCCGGGACCTTCTGCTTAGTACACCAATGCTCAGTGGTCAGAGTATTGGCGTACTCATCCAACGGTCCTGTGTTTAGTTCCCGTGTCCAGGTATAATTTTTCAATTCAAAGAATTTTCCTTCATTAGTTTAATGATCCTACTATCGTGTGAAAAACTTGTAAAATGTGTTTTGATCTTTCCTGATTTTTTAAAATAATGCATAAAACTATTCTTTTTTTATCATGTCATCTTACTACGCATTCGAGTTATACGCTTATGTACTAATTACACTAATAGGTCAGGGATGAAAACTGTTGAATTTAGAAGAAATGTATCCACATTTATGTGGGGAGAGGGCAAACAAGAGAGAGAAAGAGAGTGAGAAACTAGTTAGGGAAAACTACCCTCATTATACTTGACCGAGATCGAACCATGACCTCCCCGTCATTAGCTGTCTAATGTGTTGCGAGAATAGTGCCTTAGACCTTGTGGCCACTGAAGAGGGTGTCCCGTTTCTAGTTTTTTTTGAAAGGAAAGGGTGAACTTAATACCAATAATGCCATATTTTAAAATAAATTGTTTTATGTAATTGTAATAAAACAATTGCAAGTACTTTGTCAAGTCCATTTTACTGTTGAAATCTTTGCAGAAAATATGGATTAATACCGGCAGCGACGCTGCCAAGTTTCTCAGTTGCGCCACTAAATACGCTTTTGGAAATGGACCCTTAGAATTCAATTACTTTAGATTTTTTGTATGATTATTAATTTTTAACAGCTCAAGATGTCCATAATTAACAAAAAATTGAGTATTTTAGCTGTCAGTATTTTTATTGGCAAAGCTTAGTAATTGTTGAAGCTGGAATTTTCTCTGAAGCAAAGTCCAAGCTAATATTTGTTCCAAAGCCAAGTCAAAATTTTGAAACCTCTCACATCCATATCAAATTTAACATTCAACTGTTAGGGAAATGTGAGCTTTTTAAATAATGTGATTATTATCTTCAAACAATAGTGCTACAAAATGTTAAAAAAAAAGGGATCTATTTCAAAGTTTTTAAGATCTTTAAACATTTTATAAAAAGGTTTATTTCATCTTATTAATACACATTTTTGGTGATGCAAAAATCTACATTTCTTAATAATGAAATTTTATATATACTCACAGTTCAATTTTTTTATTTTTCCACGTATTATTTTGAATGGATAGTTTTAAAAATAAATATACACACCCACAAGAGAGAGTATTTTTTATTGTTTGACTACATCTCAACACTATTTTATTATTTTTATTTTGTGTTAGAGATAATTTATATAATTTGTAACATGTATTCAAAAAAATATTATGGTAGTATAATTTTAATTCAAATCAATACTTTAAATAAAAGAAAAGTTTTTTTTTTAAATATAAATTTAGAATAAAGCAGCATCGGGATATATAATGGTTTAGATTAGGACGGATAGGCAGCACACTTACCTTGCTGATACTGGAGTAGAAATTGCTTGGATAGAACATAAAAAAAAACACAAACACATCTTGAAGAACAAGCTTTCAGTGTCACAGACAGCTTCATCAGGTCGAGAGAATATATTGATGCTCTTGGTTTGAACCTGCATCATTGTACTCTCTCAGCCTGATGAAGTTGTCTGTCACAGTGAAACCTTGTCCTTCAAGATGTTTGTGTGTGTGTGTGTTTTTAGTGCTCTATCTAAACAATTTCTACTCCAGTTTCACTAAGGTAAGTGTGTTGTACACCCCTCTTGATTTTAACTTTTATAGAGATTTAAAATCAATTACATCATTAACAGGGATCATTAGTTACAATTATAATATGCAACTACAAATTACCTGTCAACTGGAATATAATGAACATTATTTCTAGCTATTCCTAAATCATTTTATTCCATGCAAATGATAAATAGACACTAAGGCAGAGCAAAGAAGCCTGAAACAATTCTAACAATAAAATCTAATATCAAATGTTTGTTAAAAAGTAGGGAGATTAGCAGAGTTAGCAAGAAGGAAAATTATTTCAAAATAAAAGCTCTGGCTATTAAAAACAAACAAACACGAGCTAGCAGAATTAATGCCAGCATTAAACATGCAACATACGCATAACAACTCTTTTCATTGATATTTTTAAATTTGTTACTAAAAATCACCAACTATTTCTCATTATTTCAATAACACTCCTTTTTGTGATGGAACTTATAATAAGTCAGAGAACTGCTTTTTAAATTATACACAACTCACACCACCTATAACATTAAAAACACTTTTAATGTGTACAATACATTAGGGTAAAATATTTATGTCGGCTACGAAGAGTGTTCCTGGCTACAGATCCAGAAGTACCGGGTTCAATCCCCAGCACTTCCAGAATTTTTCTGTCAAGCAGTGGGGTCAAACTCGGCCTCGTGAGGACAAAGGAGGAGCTACTTGAATGAATAGGCAACGGTCTAGAAAACTGAGATTAAAGACTAGAGAGTTTGTTGTGTTGACAATGTGACACACACTATCATAAGTGTTAGCACTAATATCGCTAACTTTGGCTGCCACTCGATAGTTATAGCTTGATCTCAGGCTTACACCTTGGAGTTTTTAGTTTTGCATGGTGGCTTTAACATCCTCCTACCTCTGTGAATACATTTCTGCAGTTTCTCTTACTTAATCTCACTCCTTCACTGATAAACTATGAAATTAATAGCTTTTTGAGCTGCCTTGACACCAGTGAGTTTGGCTCTAGGTTTTTAAATAGTTCAAGTTGCAGCAAGGTGCTATGGGGAAGGATTTTCTGCAATTTCCTGTTGTGATTTTCCCTTTCTCTACAGCTGAAAACTGCTGCATTTTCTTTTAAATACCCTCCTCGATCTTACCTCCTTATATGCTAAGCCATTAATAGCCTATGGGTTAGTTGTATAAAAAGCTTTGTGCTAAAACATCACAAAAGCATGAATGGGAATGTTATAGTTATTTTTAAAATTCAAAGCCCCGACCACTTGACAGTCAAGATGTGTTTCCTTAATTAAGAAACAGTACACACCCCTCACCTCGACTCACCAACTAACATTGCTAACTTTGGCGGCCATTCGATAGTTATAGCTTGATTTCAGGCTTACACCTTGGAGTTTTTATCTTTGCATGGTGCCTTTAACACCCTCCTACCTCTGTGAATACATTTCTGCAGTTTCTCTTACTTATTCTCACTCCTTCACTGATAAACTATGAAATTGAGAGCTTTTTGAGCTGCCTTGACACCAGTGAGTTTGGCTCTAAGCTTTTAAATAGTTCAAGTTGCAGCATGGGGAAGGATTTTCTGCAATTTCCTGTTGTGATTTTCCTTTTCTCTTCAGGTGAAAACTACTGCATTTTCTTTTAAATACCCTCCTCAATCTTACCTCCTTATATGCTAAGCCATTAATAGCCTATGGGTTAAATGTATAAAAAGCTTTGTGCTAAAACATCACAAAAGCATGAATGGGAATGTTATAGTTATTTTTTAAATTCAAAGCCCCGACCACTTGACAGTCAAGATGTGTTTCCTTAATTAAGAAACAGTACACACCCCTCACCTCGACTCACCGTACTCTCACCTCCATGCCTTCCCTGCCCAAATTTTACCTAAGGGTACGTCAGGAACATGAGGGTGGATCTCTGCAGGCTTCAAGCCCGTGGCGAGCGGAGTGGATGGCCCATTCACCAGAACTGTGCCGATGTAGTTGAGAAGTTTCTGAGCGCGGTTCCTCGATTGTTGGAATTGGAATAGTTCAGGATGCTCATCGATAAAGTAGGTGTCTACTGTGCCGTTGAGGAACTTTTGGTTTTCCAGCACATTCAACAGGAACGGAATGTTTGTCTGAAGAGGGATGAGAAGATTAGTCGATATCATATTAACTGCTTGGTAAATAATTTGTATTAAAGTTAATAATCTCCCCTGTTGACTTTGTAATACGAGATCTTTATATTAAAATTATATTTTTTAAAGTAAAATATACACAAAATTTTGTTTTACGAGTATAAAAATGAAAATTTGCATAATCTATAATATAATCTAACTCATTAATCTAACTAAAGCTAATAATAGTTATAGGTCTTGTTCTGTTTAAGTTTCTAGTTGTTTTTGTAATTAATTAAGATATATTATGAAATTTACAAATCAAGTCAAACATATTATGAAAAAGGTTAAAACATTTTTAGCCATCAATAAAGGGTTTTAATTTACCCAATGACATTTTTTTATACATTTTAAGACTCATTTGTGTATTGTAGTTGTTGGTTAGCAATAAACCAATAGGTACTTATTCTTAATGGATTAACAGCAAAATAAAAGGCAGTTAGGCAAAAGTCATTTGGCCTGAAAATGAAACCAAAAGTCATTTGGCCTAAAATGTAAATTTAAAACCTTCGGGTATCTCCGGAAAATAAAAATTAGTGTTAGTTGTGTCATCTGAATATAGATAGCACAACTGATGCAAGATAGTCACAATATTTCTAAAAACATTGACGTATCTCCTACATACAGCTTTACCCCAACAAACCTATAATCTTAATTCTACAAATAAAAACAATAGATCAGTAGATCACAAAACACTAAACTACTTTTTTGTATATACATTTTCAATCTTAGTAACAATGATATTAGCGAAAAACAATAATAAACACAATTTTCAGCAACTTTTACGTGCGGTAAAATTGTATGTGTAAAATCGAATGATGGGGACTTTTGAAAACTTATTTATTGAGGCAAAATGAAAGTGGAAACCAATATTCAGCTTACTCAACATTTTTCTGAAGTGACACTATTTTCATCTAAGGTTACTGGACTAAAGCAATTTTAACTCTACATGAAGATTTTTTTTAGCTTGGTCTATTGTATTATTAAATGTATATAATAATATGAAATACATATGAAATAAATTTTGCCAGTGAACATCAATACCATAATGGCCTTATCTATATATATAAACTTAAATAATGGGTTTGACTAGATCCTTTATTATTATTATTATTATTATTATTATTATTATTATTATTATTACAAGTGATTGTGTGTTTGTGTGTGTGTGTAAGAGAGAAAGTGAGAGAGTGTGAGTGGGAGAGAGAGTATGTGAGGGAGAGTGCTTGATAAAATATGTGAGAGAATGTGTGTAAGAAAGAGAGAGAGAGAGAGAGAGAGAGTGTGTGTGTGTGTGTGTGTGTGTGTGTGAGAGAGAGAGAGATAGAGTAATATTTGGGGAAATAAACTGTGAGAGGTATTGTGTGAAAGAAAAAGAAAATATGAGAGCGTATAAAAGGGACTTTGAGAGAGAAAGTTAGAGAACTATTGTATTATTAAATGTATATAATAATATGAAATACATATGAAATAAATTTTGCCAGTGAACATCAATACCATAATGGCCTTATCTATATATATAAACTTAAATAATGGGTTTGACTAGATCCTTTATTATTATTATTATTATTATTATTATTATTATTATTATTATTACAAGTGATTGTGTGTTTGTGTGTGTGTGTAAGAGAGAAAGTGAGAGAGTGTGAGTGGGAGAGAGAGTATGTGAGGGAGAGTGCTTGATAAAATATGTGAGAGAATGTGTGTAAGAAAGAGAGAGAGAGAGAGAGAGAGAGTGTGTGTGTGTGTGTGTGTGTGTGTGTGAGAGAGAGAGAGATAGAGTAATATTTGGGGAAATAAACTGTGAGAGGTATTGTGTGAAAGAAAAAGAAAATATGAGAGCGTATAAAAGGGACTTTGAGAGAGAAAGTTAGAGAACAAGAGTTTATAGAAAGAGAGATTGAGAGAGAATTTGAGACAAAGAGAGATAGTTTGATTGAGAAGTTTAAGAAATAATTTGAGACAGATAGAGAGAGTTTGAGACAAAGAGGGTGTTTGAAAGAGAGGGAAAATGTGAGAGAAAGTGAGTGAGCTTAAAGAGAGTTTAAAAGTGAATGTGATGAATATAATTTGTGAAAGATTGTTTAATAGTGTGTGTAAGTGGAGAGAGGGTGTGAGAGAGGGAAAATGTCATAGACAAAATGAGAGATGTGTGAGAGTGTGTGTGATAGAGAGAGAAAGAAAGTGTCAGAGAGATAGAAAATGTGAAAAGATAGATGGAACACACAAAACATTACTTTGAGATATCATTCCTTCAAAATTACGTGGTAGCATGGAAACATGACTGAACTCTCTGTATATGTATTGTGTTACTATTTGATAAAATTAATATCAAAACACATTATTTAAAAAAAAACAGACTTAGTTAGAATAGCTGTTTTTAAACATCTTTAAATATCATTTTATCGTTTTTGATATTATAATACAAACTAAAACATATTTAAACATCATTGTATCCTTTACATATTTCTATAGCTCATGAGTGAAACAAAACGTAAACAATATTTTTATGAAACTGACAACTTGACCTTTTAATTTTCGGATTATGATTGATATTATTGATTTACATGCAAATTAATGATAGTAATATTTTTATTTTATATTTAATTTTATATTGATTAGTTAACACTTATTCAAAGTGAACATTGGCATCACCAAACACCTAACTTCTTTCTTTAACTACTGTATTATATAAATTTGTTTATGTATTAAAGTAAATTATGATCATGTACAAAACAAATGTATGTAATACGTGATTTATTACATTGAAAAATAATGTTTCTAAAGTATGCTTTAAGGTGAGATAGATAATTTGATGGATGGATGGACTTAACCATAAAGTAAAAATATTGGGGCTGACACGTCCTCCAAATATTTTTACCCACCATGATATCACTTACTATTTGTTTCATCAATCTAATATCATGCCTAGATTCACGGGTAATATTTTTTTCTTGGATAACATTTTCGGAGACACCATAAATAAGGGAGGGTACTGCAGGCAATTTTAATTTGTTTTTTAGGCAAGTTTAGCAATTAGGCCTTAAAGGTTTTGTTCATAATAATAATAATGGGAAAAATGTTATGAATAAACAAAATACAAATCAGGACTCCATTTTCCATTCCGTAGTGAATACATCTTTGTCTGGCATCAGAATCTTTAAGAAAGTATTGTGTATAGCACCATATCCCTTAGATTACTTTTATTGCACACATCAATGGTAGTATACGTGTCGTAACACTTCATGAATAAATACTAGGAAAGCTTACCAAAAACACTCAAATATTTACTATTCACAGTGACTTTGGTAGGATACTTGACACAAATAAGACGCTAATATCTAGCACGACACCACACAGTCACATCTACTGAACAGAATAAAGCTTGGCTAGGACACGAACCGACATCACAACAGCGCTGTGCGCTAGCGTAGAGCTGGATGCTGGTCGGTATAGGGAACAAGCCTACATTGTACTCTAATAACCTCAGTGATATCCATACTATACTGGATGGACATACACACATCTTTGCAGTGGACCAAATCGTGACGCTTAAGTTTGTCGTATGCTTGGTTGCGAGGGGATAAAATTATTATTATTAATAAATAAAATTTTAATAAAACATAATAACATTATTATTAAATTATGCAAAAACGTGTTTCTAGTGAATAAAAGTATTATTGTTTGAAAATAGTGAAGTATTATAACTTATTTGACTGAAGACACGTTTATGTTGAAGGATATAAAATTCACTTTTAATGTTAATATCGTACAAATACAAATAAAATCTTTAATATATTAAAATATGTAGCTATCGCTCTTGTTATTTACATTCTGCCAAAACCAAAATATATTTTTAATATATTGGTTTCAGAAACAATATTATAATAATGAAAGTTCGATATTTATAATGAAAAAAGGTAGCTTAAAATAATTAGGTACATTTGTTTGAATAACAAACTTTGTGTAGTAGTTTTATATTCAAACTATATAATTTAGGTTATTGGTTTGTAGGAAATATTACTATATCACAATATATTTAAAGTTAGCTCTTATCTTGTATAGCCTAGTGCTTTCAGAAGCCATATTATATTTAATGTTTGATAACCTTAATGAAATAAGTTAGCGTAACACTTTATTACATGTGTTTGAATAACAAACTTTGTATAGAAGTACAAACGCTCATTTAGGTTAAAGGTATGTAGGAAGTATTACCATATTAGCCTACATTGACTTATTTAAGGAAACAAGTCAAGAGTACTGAACTTAATATTCTCTTCAAACTTTTTATTAACGCATCTATTTCATTTAACTAATCATACATTGATATAGCTCATAGAGACCAGTGAAGACCAATAATGATCTAAAACAAGACAAACAAAAACAAATGTTTGATTCGAGTGTGGTTGAATGTCAAGGGAGCAAGGTAAGGTTTGGGAGCCAGCAGTGGTGGTAGAAGAACATCCAGCGCAAAGGTCTTATGTAGTAAAAGACTCTCATGGTAATGAGTACCGTAGAGACAGTAAGTTCCTACGACAGTCACTGCATCCTTATATTAAACACACTCCTGAATTAATTGATAAGGATGTCATACCCTTTACTTATCCCATTGATTCATCCCTTCTGACATGAGTACAACTGAAAAACCTGCTCCTCGGCAACAGTAAATGCCACAACAATCCCAACCTAAATCCCCAAATAAAACATGCTATGGTCGACAAAAGTTCCCATTAGATGCCAGTAGGTTTATCAAACTTTAAGCTTATTTCAAAGTCTGTTGTATTACTTCAGTGTATGTTTGTAGGCCCTGTCTGTTAGTATGTATGTCACCTTGGATTATATTGAAACTAAAAGGGGAGATATATATTAGTAATATTTTATATCTTAAGTTGGCAGTCCTAAAAATGTTATGAATGATGTAGAAATATACTTAGTGTAAACTTGTAATATTTTCAGTAAGCAACACAATAAAAGCTACTTTCATATTTGTTGAAATAACTGAATAGTTATTGTTTACTGGACCAAACACCTTGTATGTGTGTAGGAGAGAAAGATAATACCCGTTAGTTTTCTTCTCTCTTACACGACAGATCGAAAATTTTAGTCGCAAATGTCCATCCAGTTATACAAAGATCAATGAGTAACCTTGGGTATAAGGACCCATCAATATAACCAAATAAATCTTAAAATTTCTCAGTTGGAGTTGGAGAAATGGCGGTAGGGAGGGGAGTGGGGAGCTCAACATTTCCAAAACTAATACATTCAATTACTTCTCTGTGTGGTAAAAAAAACAAATTCGTTAAGCAGGTATGAAAACCAATATGAATAAACATTTTAATAATAATAATAATAATAATAATAATAATTTGATATGTAATTCTGAAAAATAGGGGTGATGGACTGTAATAGAAAAAATAACTTTTTGAGATGAGGAAAAAAATATAAAAAAATTCAGATAAATCAAACTCCAGATAGCAAAAATAAAATTAGACTTTAAATTTCTCAAAGGGAGTTGAGAAAAGGGGGTTAGGGTATGGAGAGGTTCTAAATCCACAAAACCAATAGAAACAACTACATCTCAGTGCAATGTGGTACGAAATTGAAATGTGACAGGCCAGTAAGTGCACAATTCCAAATAAATAAATTCTGAACATTTTAAAATGGAACTCCAGAAAATTAAGGGGGAGGGGAGAAGTTGCAAAAAAAACTTTTAGGTGTAGTAGAAAATTGAAATTTTGTCTGGCAGGTAGAAGTACAATTAAAAGATAACCAAATAAGTTTTAAAACTATCTGTGTTAAAATGGGAGTTAGAGAAATTATGATTGGCAGAGAGGGGGAAAAGAATTTCCAAAATTAATAAAAACAATTCCTAACAGAACAATTTGTTTGATATATTAAGGTGCTTGGTAGAGTGATTCAATTTGATTCTTTTTTTTAAATAGTAAATTTAAAATATTTCTTTTGGTGTTAATTGCAACAATGCCTTCATGAAAAAGAACCATAGTTACCGTGCTTGCAGTTGTGGCTTAAATGTAGGTATTTTTTCAGTTATTTTATTATTTTGCATATAAATTAGTTTTATCTAGTTTTGTTTATTAGATAATAAATCTAAACTATCTATTTTGGTGTTCATGACAACAATGCCTGCGCATAAGCGAGCAAATATTTATGGAATGACTGCAAACATTAAAAAAAAGTCTCACCTCACACATGTAAGAAATTATGTTTTGGTAGTTTAGATCAGAGTTTATCAAAGTGTGAGGTGGGAGGGGATTTCAGGTGAGGCACAGCTTCGTTTTATCTGTGAACCAATTGTTCCCTTTCTTAGACTTGCTAAAGATCTGATTGCCTATAAAAAATGAATATTCTGTTTTGACTTTCGAAGCAATAAAATTAATTTTGAATTTTGAATCTACATGCTATTTGTATGAAAGTAATTTCTCAACAAATATGATAATTGTAATTACAAAAATGGACTAGAAGTTGGAAAAAGCCTTCCTTTGTGTGCTATAGAAACAGAAGCTGACATTCTGCACAACTGCACCTTCAACGTTTTTATCAGAAATGATAGAAATTGATGAAATAATAAGTGCCTCATTTTTGTATTTTAACTTTAAAAGTTATTTTTATTCTAAGAAAATTAGGCTTAACAACTACTTTTAGTGTTCAAGTAGGACTCAAGTGCATAAAGTTTGAGAAAACCTGGTTTAGATGATTCAATAGAAAAAAGGTTAATCTACCCAACTTAAATGTGAGCGAAGACATGGGCAAATTCTATTAAGTTAATATAATTATATAAAATATTAATGGTTTATTAATTTATTTAATAAAATTAATAAATTAGAGTACGGATAAAGGTATACAAAAAAAACACTTTGGTACTGAAAAAAGTTAAAAATCCAAAATCCAAAATTAGTTCAAATTTTAAATAATACAAAACTATCAACATAGAGCGGCCACATTTATATGCTAATTACTCACAATGGGTACACCACATTTTCTTTATGGTAAAAACCGGTACAAAAACTAATTCAAAGCTTTGGCAATGAAAAATTGCCAAAATTCAAAATAATACACATTTATATGCTAGTAACTCAAAAAGGGTACAGGTAGAAAACTTGTTATTTGTGGTGTAAAATGGTACAAAGCTAATTCAAAATTTTGGAATTAAAAAAAGTGTAATAAATAAAAGTGGTACTATAGGTTACTGGATGTGCTGCTATACCCTGGGCAGTAGTAAATTGAGAGAAGACAAATGTATTTTGAAATGGTAGTATATACTATTTAAATAAACATTATACACCTCACCATCTATTAGCATCACTACAAATCATAGTGAATGTTTCCGAAGACTACATAAACACACTTTAAATAAATGGCCTAAAAATTAATTTTACAAAAAGTCAGTTAGCCTAAAGTCATTTGGCCTGTTTGGGTACCCAAAATAAAATGCCTATTAATTTATTAATGGTTTTATACAAACCTATAAACCAACAAAATGAAAAAATGTCAAAATTAATAAAATCAAAGTTGAAAAATAGAGTCAAATCTTCATTAATAATAAGAAAAGGAGCTTACCTTGACCCCCCTGACTCTGAACTCGCGAAGAGCTCTGTTCATCTTGGACGCTGCAGCTGATAAATCTCCAGAGTGGGATATCACTTTCACCAACAGTGAGTCATAATAGGGAGAGATAATGGCGCCTGCAAACGCTGAGGCGCCATCCAATCGGATACCCATACCCTCACCACTGCGGAACACCTACAAAAGATAAATATAACCTTCTTATTACTGTTACCTATATTAAAGTTTTTGTGAAATACATAGTCAAAATTTTATAATTTGAGTTTATGATATCCCCATGTCGCAAAAACAACCTAACCTATTATTAATATTAAGTGAACACAGAGGACGATTAAGGTGCAAGTGAATCAAGCGGCCACTTGGGGCGCCAATGACTGCCATGGGCGGAATTTCATGAATACCAACAATTACGGCAAATACTGTTGGTATAGTCATTTTATTTGTATAAAATGTTAATGTTTAACAATATATCCCCTACCAGCTTAGTGGAACCCTCAATCTCCCACAACCAGAGGCGGATAAAGGATTTTCGTGAGGAGGGAACAGGGTGCTCTCACGAATTTTTGGGAGGGGAGGGGGTGGAGGCGCCAAAAATATTTTCTGCTTGTAGCAAAAATTACCCTTAGTCCGCCCCTGAGTGAACAAGAATACAATTTCAGTAAAAAAAAAATTGCAGCTCATTTACAACTACCTAAGTTCAAAGAAAATATTAATGTTTGGCAAAATGTAAATTCACAAAATCATCATAATCATCAACACCACCACCATTTTCAATTGTTTCCAAACTGTGGC